>JAUKPT010002304.1:0-13467 GCA_032273505.1 Nanomia bijuga | reverse complement strand
GTAATATTTGATTTTTAAGATAATTTTACTCTTCTGCAAATTTAATTAACCAATCATAGCGCGCAATTCGTCTCGGTATATATCCCTAGATTAACCGGATAGTCTTATATTCGGGATCAGCCGGAAACTAGTCCGAAAAAAGTATCCGTTTTGTCGTTTGATGCCTATTTTTTTTATAAATGTTGATCAGAACTATTTTTCTGTTTTTACTTTTAAAAGATAAAGTTACTAAAAAAAATAATGATTATTGAAGAAATTTCAAGTAGAATTTTCATTAGCAAGTTTTTCAAAATGGCTGGAATTACTGCAAGGCCTCTTTAAGCAATAAAATCATTACAACCACTGACAAATATAATTACAAAAACCATTGGGGTGACACTATTCAATACAAATTGATGGAAAAAGGCACAGAAATAAAGAAAGGCAGGGAATTACAATTGCCATCGCTACATCAAACACTTAGAAATATTTCGAAAAAAATGAAGAAAAATTGATCTGATTTCCTTCCACCATAATACGAAAGTATTTCATTTCATAAAACATTGGGAGGGATACACATGTATTCATGGAATTGAACTAATTGACAGTCTGGTACATGTGCTTTCTTACGTCATTTGTAGATCGAACAACATGCGTTTCTCATAATTAAAATATTCACGACTGGGAATGTAACGGCTTATAATCGGGATCAGCCGGAAACTAGCTTGAAAAAAGAATCCATCTTGTCGTTTGATGTTTTTGGTATATCTAAGTTAAAAACTGATGGATATCATATTAAGGATTTGTTGTATAATCTGATCTAAAAATACAGTTTAGTAGAATGATAATGGATTCAACTAGGAATCAATGATCAAGATTATTTTACTGGTCATGATCATGCCAGCACCTTTGCGTGATATTTTACACGTTCTGCGCAAGGGGATACAACGAATGCAACTTTGACTGCTCGCTACATTCGTTCGCATTTTTGCTTGAGGTGATAGGAATACTGCGCGGGAACTAAGCGATTTGAAAGGATAAATAACACCAATTAAGGTCTGATTATGAACTCGTTCGTTTGGTCAACTCATGCCTTGGTAGAAATTGGGACAAATCACGAGTAGATAGAAATGTAAAATCCAACGAGGTATAGAAAACCAGACCAACATGTGGCCGCCTTAAGTTCGAAATAACCTTCTTTCCTTTGTTAAAATATGAATGTAGAGGAAATGTGCAATGGTGAGGAATTTAAGTCAAATATGCGCAATACCAGAATAAATGCGGAAACGCGGAAGATGTTAATGCGTTATTAAATGGGCTGTCCATAATTAAATAACACTTGTTACACTTAATCAGTTAATCAGCGTTGAACATTTTTTAAGGTTCTTATAGCTTGCATAAGATTTCTATTTCTGAAACGATCTAACATTTTGTTTGATGAAAAAGAATCTGGATTAGTGCTGATCCTTCAGTGGTTAAACTTTTTTAAGGATTTTCCTACAGAAATGCAAATTAGAACATTCTCCTTCAATAAAGGAAACTTTACTACTTTATAAAGTAGCTATTTTGATTGAGGGAGGTTTTAGTGATAGCCTTGGAGTATTTGATGTCAAACGATTACGGCAAACCCAATTTTATCCGACAAAAAAAGCTTTTAAAAGATAAATATAATCAATAAATCTTAATAACGAATTTGTAAATAACCACGATTATCGAACAAAAACCGTTGATCTGTTTGTCCTATCAAGAGTAACACCATATTGCATAAAAAGGTTACTTAAACTTTCCATCTAGGAAAATTAGGTATTCTTTTAAAATTATTTGTAGTTCTGTAGAACGCTGGTTCTTGGGCAGCAGAAAGCGTATACCATGACGGAAACCAAAACGTACAAAAGCTTTAAGATGGTATTTTTGACAGCATTATCATTATCATTATCATTATCATTATCTTAGGGATTAAAATGGAAAATGCCTGTAGAAAGAAGAAATCAGAAGGGGTTTTGATATATTGATATATTTTTCTACGCCCGTTTTCCTACATCAAAGTCTGAGTAAATATAATTATAGGTATTGATCTATTATTTTTGTATTATTTTTAATCAAATTCATGATAGAATCAAACACAAGTGCAAACATGGCCATCTTAATACAAGGCCTGATATCTTACGGACAAGAAATCGAGTTGGGCATTCTCAGGCAATCACCGATCAAACCAGTAGACTAGTGGTCTCTCTGGCATGTCTATAATGTGTATGGAGCATTCCATCTTTCGGGTGTAGTTACTCGGCTACGCCTCGTTATATATCATAATACTTCGTGCTATAATTTACAATATGCAACTCAACCTTATTGGATACTAGATTAATGTCGCGTGCATTTGAAAAAAAGTTACTCTCAGTTTGATGAGAGTCTTGCAGTATGAAATCAAAAGTCCTTTTCAAAAATGTTTGGAGAAGAAGAACTGAAAAATGTATCATCGGGGTATCATGGTATATACATTAACTTTAAGAACGACATTACACGAACATGATGTGCAAAGATCGAGATATGTTAATAACAGAGTTATTGACGATAATAGCAAAAAGTACGAAATGCCCATATATTACCAATAATTACCCCCTGAATATTGAATATTCCATACACATTCTAGATATACCAGAGAAGACCACTAGTCTACTGGTTTGATCGCTGATTGCCTGAGAAGGCACAACTTGATTTTTGTCGGTAAGATATCCGGCCTTGTATTAAGATGGCCATGTTTGCAGGTTATGAGGCGTCGTATCATGAAATTGATTCAAAATGCAAAAATAATACAAAATGATAGATCAATAACTTTAATTATATGTAAACATTTAGCCATAATTTGATATATCAATATATCAAAACCCCTTTCGATTTCTTCTTTTCTACGGGCATTTTCCATTTTAATCCCTAAACTTACAATGTAGAAACTATCGAAATCCATCACTGCATTGCATAAAGGTTGTCCTCAATCACTGACCCTCCCAAAAAAAAAAATTATTATGTTAATAGTGGGAAGTTTGGCCACGCCTCTGAACGGTGAGGTGATATAATAGTTGTGTAGAGATTATATTTTGTGATTACGAATTATGAATAGTACCACAACCATCACCGAACGTGCGATAAAAATACGTTTTATAATTACTAGTATTGTTTTTCATAACATGCCATCTTTTGGCAAATTTCGATATTTCTTTTAGGAATAAAAGATATGGCCGAGTGCAAAAAAAAACTTGCAAACAATTAAGCAAAACAAAAGTAAAGAAAAATGAAAATGAGAATAATCTTATGAAAATTATTATATCAAAAGGGATAAAATGGCCTAGCGGTTAAAGCTTCGTACTCTCAACATTGAATACTATTAGATTTTATGAGTTCGGTACCCACTCGTGCTAGCAATTTCGATTATTTATATTTGCGGTAATTTCGACTGCTCTGATATGCTGAAGACTAAATGACAAACCAAATCCTATCCTTCTTTAATCGTTAGACGGGAAGCCCGTCAGATGAACCATGCAATGCGTAGAAAATTGATCATCGCTGTCATAAAGCTGTGTCCGTATCCTTAGGTCGGGGGGAGGGGAGATGCACTGTAGCAAATTATTTATCATATGCCTTTAATTACACCGTCAAGACGTCATTAGTCTTTTACATTTCTCTTGGGACGTTTAAAACTCATTAACTCCATACAGCGGCAGATCTGGTTCTTTTCTGAGTATCTTCAAAAATGATTTCACTCAAGTTTGGTCAGAAAGGAAATATTTGTTCTACAATGAATGCATTCATGAATACACTGAATACACTCCAGATCCGCATATTACATATAAACATGTCAAAGAGACCTTTGCATTTTATTCAGAGTTTTGCGCAATGAATCGTAGGAACCCAGTGGCGGATCTGGAGTGTCTTCAGTATCTTCATGAAGACACTCATTTTTGTTAAGAACAATATATTTTAGCAGTTTTTTATTATTTAAGACTAAGTTGGCCCTAAATATTGTTAAACTAGGTTCCAGATGAGGGCACAATATAAATGAAATGAGGGGAAATAGGTCCCGAAATATGTGCTTCCGTGCGTTTTCAATGATCCAATTTTAAAAATTTCCCACACCTTGAGGGAAATATCCTTCTTGAAGGCACTTGGGCCAGATCCGCCACTGGAACCGTTGAAAAAAGGATATGAAGGCGACTATAAATGTGTATCAGTAAAACCACAAATGCAGGTAAAAATTCCACCGAGGCTGTTTTAAAATTTCCTGGACAAGAGAATAGGCGAAATCGTCTAATTTGCAAAAAGAATCATTCACATCACAAACCTATTTAATTTAGTTCTTTTTGTTATAAGGCCCATTTCAATTTTGATTCTGACAATCAGGGTATTCTTTTCTTAACGGAATACGTCTATTTTCACTGACCAGGGAAAAATAATGGTAAATTGCTTTAACTTATGAATTTTCTTACGTTACGTATGATGCGTTGCAGGATATCATTCATATCAATAAATCATGCTTATAGCTCGTTTAGCAACTCGTAAAAACATGATAGACATATGTTGTCATCAAATTTGTGATTAATATTTTAGAAACTAAGGTAAGATCATTTCCTAGATTCCTCGATGAATGGATTGTTTGAAAATGACATCATTAAAATGCTTATTGGTTAGGATTGCTTTTGCTTGACATATTTTTGTGAACGAAAATTATACCGCAATCGGTTACCATCATAATACTGTGTTCGAGCAGGTAACAATGTTATAACAAGAACGGGGATTGTAACTTTTTTAAAAACCTTTCTAAAAAGCTTGACTGTGTGTGTTGGTCGACCAACTCAAATCAACTTCGTAACTTACATCAAGCGCAAATGTGACTTTTTAAATTGAGCCAATCAGATTCTTTATGATGAATCTTTTAACAAATAAAACTGCAAACTTAAACCCAGATTGGTAGGCAATCCTTATTATGCCATTTTCAGAAAAAAATATATTCTATATCAATAACTTTTATAAGTAGCAATAATTTACATCAAAATATACACTATAAATTTTGTTTCGTTGAAACCGAGAACTGCTCTAAACGTAACTCTCGGTACTACCGAGAACTTCCATAAACGGAAGTGATAATCGGTTTTTACGAAGAGAACCGTCGACGTTCGATTTTCGCCTACGATTCCCACCTTCGACGGATTTTGTTTTAGAGACCTTATTTTTCTCTTTTAAGTTAAACCGAACGCTATTTGGTGAAAGCCGGCTCGGTGTAAGTGCGGCTGGTGGAGTTAAAAGTCCGGAAGTGTTATTCAATATGTTCAAATTCATGTCATCGTAACACGACACGCATTGGCGATCACGCAACTCGACTTTTTCGAGTGCGAGGGCTGACGTAATATGGATTGACTTGACTCGCTCTTTTATACTCGTCAAATCATCACCGTCAGCCGTATCAACCGATTCCGAACTGCATTTGCACTCTAGTTTTTCCGTACTATCTGTTTCGGAATATAAACTGGAATCGGAGTTCTTTAAACGTTGTTTACTGCGCGCGCAATTTTCATGATATTTTTGATTTATCATATCGTAGTGTTCCTTTTTCTGCTCTTCAGCGATCAACTCTTTCAACGCGTTAAACTTCTTGAGTAATTGTAGCTCGGCCGTTCTTAAGCTATACTGCCGCAGCATTTCTTCTATAGCGCTATTCGTTGTCATATCAACGGGCTGTTTGTCGTCATTATTCTTTGTAATAGGATTTGCACCAGCTTGGAACAATAGATTCAGAAGGATACTATTCCCATTCTTAGCAGCTATATGTAAACAACTATCCCCTTGGGAATTCCTGTAGTCTGCGCACACCCCGTGCTCGATAAGTACTTTTGTGCTCTCGATGAAATTTTCGCGGCACGTTATGTGGAGTAAACTGTCCCCATTATCGTTGTAAATATCAGAAAATAGTTTCGTTTTATTCCAACATTGTTTCAAGATAATTTTTAACATGTTCCAATCGTTGTTAAGTGTTGATTCAAGTAAGAGTGTTTTTACAACGTTTTCTTTCCCTTCTGGCGAACCCATTTTCGTACTAAATTGTTTTTCTCCTTTAAATTTTGTAATTGATAAAGTTTGTCAGCATTCGATTTAAAGAAATATCAATTTTTCTGATACCATAAATCTTCTTGCTGTAGTTTGAATTGTTTTGTCCTAGAGCTTAACGACTTTTCAATATCTAGAACCAATGCCAATTTTTTTACAACTTTTCTGTGACTAAACTTAACTCTCTAGCAATCTTTGATAACCAACCAAGTTTATCTTCTTTTTTTTGTAGTCGTAAATAAATAACCAGCATTTAATAAGCTTTTTAAAAGATCTAACATCTGATTCTAAACAAGCACAGGAGAAAGTAATACAAATATATGTATATGTATTTAACGTTGTAATGTAAATATAAAATGCTAAGACCAACTTCAATTGCCTCAAAATACCAGTTTGTATCAACAAAATTGCAATGAAGAACCTTTTTTATCTTTATCAAAGAAATCAACTAGTCTATAATTAAATAAAATATTTATATCAAAGAAAAACAGTTATAATGCGTGTATACCCAATAGATGAAATTCTATCTATGTTCGATTCTTGTATCGTCAAATCAATTTATATTCGCCAGAATTACCACCTTTTTATAACGCGTAATAATTCTTTTCATATAAGAAAGATACTGTCTATCTTGATATGAAACACTTAATGTAAAGAATATCATACACCGCAGAAAATTGTAACTCTTAAAATATACATTCGTTGTCTACCGTTCGTTATACTTTCAACATTGCATATGGTGATGATGATGAGGAAACGTTTTTTTTAAATCGAATAGGATGATTTGTTTTTTTTATTATGATGCGAAAGGAAATTTAAAGCTGATCTCAAATTACTACATTAAAAAAACAGTTATGTAATGAGCTATTAATAGATCATCTATACTCTGTGTACATTTTGTTGTTCAATTGTTTGCTCTTGTAGGGGTTAATGTCAACAAAATATTCCCGTTATAATTGATTTTAGAATTATTTTTGAGATTATAAAAGTTAAATCCTTTTTTGTTGGAAGATATTCAAATTAGTTTTTCAAATCTATTATTTTGTATTATTTTTGGAACAAATGGATTACTCATCAGCCTTTGTTGATTTTTTGGATTTGTGTTGTTTCCAATTCTAATTCTTTTTTTAATTATTAACTTTTGATAATTTGTTTTTTGGAAAAAATGAATATGTCTCAATAGTTATTGACGTTATGAAAGGTTAGAAGTTATATGAAGAAATAAGAAAATATTCGCATATTGATGTGACTCCAACTTTTTTTGTTTGGATAATGATGAGACTTTTGAGGCAAATAGATATTACTCAACAACAGTTCTTTATGGTACGATATCAAAGTGTGGGAAAAAATAGTTTTACATGGTGGCTTCAGAGTCTTACTCTTGAATATGCTTCATGAAGAAGGATGGATTCTCTGTTTAGAAATGAGAGCTCGATTGTAAATATTTAGTTGAAATTTTCTTTCTCCAGAACTCTTTCATCGTGCAAAGTAAGCTGCATTTTCTTTGATTTCGTAATAAGATTTTCATAAATACTAACATTACAAATTCCATTGATTTGGATAAATATTGACTGCAAATCAATAATGACTTGGCAAATTATAAATATTTATCACATCTATTCAATCTCTTGCCAATAAACGAGTCTAAAATACACGCCTGGATAACTTGAGCATGTTGTCTACGAATAATGAATTTTCCATTTCATTGGCTCGCTGAAAATTACATCATGAAGACTGATTAGTTCATTTCTTAATAGTCTAGTGACAATTATAAGTGAACCAATAAGATTCTTGATGACATCATTTTCGACCAATTAAAATGCAAATTTAGACAGAATACTATTTTAGTTGTTGATGAATTTTCGCTTACATTTTTGTATGATGATTCTCGTAATTTCTCTCATTTTAGAACATAAATAAGATCAGAAGATTACTTATACAATATTGTGATTGAAAATTCACCAACAAAAACAGTCCCCGCAATTTAGCAAATGGCAGTGAAACGACGATGTTACGACACCATTTTTAGCTAATTCATAAATACTTAAAAAAAGCCATAAAAAGCTTTTAGTATCTCACCATAATTTAATTCAATGTAATTATAAATTCTAATACATATACCTGTTATGAGAAATAACCATGTCTAGATTAAATAAAGACAATTCAAGAAATTCTAAAAAATATACATACAAGTACTGTAACAAATCGTGAGAAAAATATATTAATGACATTCATTAAATTGATTTTCTGCTTCTAAAAGAATCTTTCTAATGAAATCTATTTTGTCTAATTTAATCTTAAACTTAACAGGTTTGTGTGCAAACCCTTTTCATCAAAATGAAAACACGATGCAGTTGATAGCACTATTTATAGGAAACCAATTATACATTACAAATAAGATGAGGAAATCACGAAATCTGGTATTTGAGGAAATTGCAAAAGTATAGTTTTCCAAGTATTGCCCTTAATCAATTAGAAGATAGGTTTAACCATCATTTTGAAAGTTTGTTAGAAAATCAACTCAAAATCATAAAAATTATATTTATTTTTATTTTCCTGAATCTAAGCCATGAGATTGACCTAGGTTCGACGTGGCTTCTGAATAAGTATCTGAATTTTTGTACAATTGAAAACATTCCCTTGATAAGAAAGGAAATGGATAATTAGTATCGACAAGGAAGGCCTTATTGTAATTTTATCTTTATTTATTTATTTTCTCTATTAAGGAATCATATGTATATCCTGTCAACTAACAAATAATTATGATAATAATAATGATTAAACTACCATGACAAAAACAACTTTACTTGAAAATATTTTAGCAAATATCGTAAGGTGGGGTAAAAAAGAATTAAAAACCCTAAGGTCGTAATTTCTAAAATAATATCCGATATTTTGACAATTATGATACATTTTGTATAAAAACATCCAACTAAGTTTCTTCTCATATAAAGAATATTTGGCTAGATCTAGTCCACTG
The DNA here is from genome assembly GCA_032273505.1 of Nanomia bijuga. Lineage (NCBI taxonomy): Eukaryota > Metazoa > Cnidaria > Hydrozoa > Siphonophorae > Agalmatidae > Nanomia > Nanomia bijuga. The sequence goes on along the minus strand of JAUKPT010002304.1, from coordinate 4,412 downwards.
GTTTAAATTTACCAAAAGCTGTTGTTCATTTTTATACCAACAAAACCCATGTCGAAAAAGAACTAGTCTATTGCTTAGTTTCTTTTTCACCCCAAGTATAGTTCATTTTTACCCCATATACAATTTTAAGATTCATTTCAGTAAATATACCCAAAAGTTGAAAAAAAAGAGTTGGGGTAAAAAAGAATCGCCCTTCTACATTAAACTAGAAATGTTCTTGTACTTTCGTTTTCGTTCCCGTTCGGTTATTCTAGAAGTCCGTGCTTTCTTCGTATTTGTAAAATTCCCAAACTCAGTCTTGAATTCTTTTTTTGAGATTTTTGAGAACTTATTTGTATCTTGTTTTCCCTTCTGCAAATCGGAATGGGGTCAGATAAACTGCGTTTATTTTCAAAGGTAACATACAGGGCACTCTTTTAAGTCGATAAAGATTTTCTAAAACCTAAGTTCATACTTATTTTCTTCAAGTTCTTTTTTACCCCACTCCCCCCTTAGTTCTTGTTTACCCCACTTTAAGATATAATTCTTTAATTAGCAAGAATCACTCAAAAAAAGGTAAACAAATTAAAGATTAAATCTTTTAAGTTTATAAGAGTTGATTTTTCGGCTTAAGAAAAGTTTCCTCAAATTATAGTACTATTATCCTAGATTCATCAATATCTATTTACACAAATTTGTACTTTACCTGAATTTTATCTTTACTCTATAACATTATAAAACATTGAACAAATTGCCAATTGCAACTAGCAGCTATTATATCAAATGATGTAATTGTCTTAAATTATGTTTATGGCAAAATACTGTTAAAATGTCAAAAATGAAGCAAATTCTTGGAAATTAAATATTTATTTGTTATGTTTTCACAAAAACTTTTGTTACTATGCTAGAAAATTGTTGAATGATAAATCTACCCAAATTTGACGTGCTTTTACACCGTTTACTCAAGGTTCAAGTTATTGGAAAAATTCAAGACAAAATTAAATTTTGTTACACCAAAATTAGTCAGAATGTCTTTGATCCGACGAACTTTATTAATTCCAGGGGAAAACGAGGGTTAAACACTAGCTATTCTAACTTAAAGGTTTAAGTTCAAAATATTAAAGAGAAAGTAAAAAATGAGAATATCTGCAAAAATGTGGTAACACTCATGTTACATCTCGAAATCGATTAGTCTTTCTATTATTACATGAAAGGTAAGAAATAGATTAAATATGGATTAGAATAAAACAAGGACCAATGAATATATGAAAGGTACACTCTTCTACACATGAAACACGAATTTGCAACCAAAATCTATACTGAATTAACTTATTTGGAACAGTAAGGAATATTGCAAAATCGTGTTTAATTCACATCTACAGTGATCTTTAAATAGATTAATATACAAAAAATTCAAAACCGTTCAAGATTTGTTCACACACTATACTCTACCTGAATTTACATTTTTAAATCATACTGTTTACTAAATGAAACAACGTTAAAAGCTTTTTTCATGAGTTTACATAAACATAACAATATGCTGACGGAAACATTAATTCGTTAAGTCAAGAAATCTTTGTTGACATTAGCCCGATACGGTCAAAAACTAAACATTCCTCAAAACTTGCGTCCCTAAATTTAACATTACTTCATCATCTATAACAACATACCTTAAATGTATCTAACCGTATCTAAATTACTCAAAATTGATCCTAAGGGAAACTGATAATACTAAATAATTACGTGCAGTACTATAAAACTATAAGATTAGGTCAAATGATGAAATAGTTTAAAACTCTCATCTGTCCTATAGCTAAAATGTAAGAATTTCTTTACTATAAACATTTCATTTAGAATTGCTATATCATATCCTTCCGTGAACCATATTGAGTCATCGCTTCGACGTCACAACTACCGGTTCAGCTTCACACAACTATGCCACGCATTGTGTTCCTTTTTATAACCGAATAATCAATATAGCAATGGCACCTTAAGATTTCGAGTCATTTGTAGAGGACACGTGACACATGACATGTGACACACCACGTGACAAACATTTTGAGTATCTTGCTAAACTGTTTACAAGGGCAAATTTTTTGGCCTTAAGTGACTTGGTAAAACTCACATATTGTAGAAAAACTGTGAAGAAAACAAAATTACCGGAGAAATTGCATTTTAATGATTTTCGACGATCAAAGAGTCAATTTTGTACTCACAATATTTTTTTTTTTTGTTTGGGGGGGGGGGGTGCTTTGCATCAAATTTATTCGTATGTATATCATTTTCTTTGGTTACTTTTCGGAAAATAGTGGAGGAATGATGAAGACGTTCGTCTAAACTATTTCCCCTTGCTGTTATTCGAAAGTTGTAACAAAAACGTTTTCATGTATTACACATAAAATGTTCTACAAAACGCTTATATCAGTGATTTCGAATTTCAATCAATCAATTAATCAATACAACAATTAAAAGAATTTATCTAAGCGATGGATGACGTCACGAACAGCTTTCACTTTGCACCCACGTTACATGAACTAACGGAAGTTAATTGCAGTCGTTCATTTTGCGTAGAATTGATGTGGTCCTGCTTTTTGAATAATTATATGAAACTAAATAAATAGAGGAAAAAGCAGGGAAATCCTTTAGACTGACCGGATAAATTCAATTGATTATCTAATTAGTGATTCAATGAGCTGGAGGGACGGTTGAGCTTTAAAATTCATAGAATAATTGCTGTGATAAAAGGGAAAGAAGCCGAACAATACCCCCGACAAACGACAAGATATAGACAGTTGCGCCGGTTTTATCCCTTTTTGACCCCTTTACTTACGCTTTTTTTCGAGATGCACCCTTTTTGTCTCCGCTTTACTACCGCTACCAGTAACACCACCACCACCACCAGTTCATTTTTTAAAACTTTAATTACTAAAACTAATTAATTTCAGGTTCCACTAAATCTTGGCTTTTAGCTTGTACAATTGACTTTGTACTTCCTGTTTTGAAAATGCTGTTTAACGGATTTTAAGGAATGGAAATGGGGAACGGAGGAACGGATGTTTAGCAAATGATAAATATACATGGAATAAATTTAGATAACATCTAACATAGATAAAGCAGCAAAAACAAAGAAGAAACAAAATGAGGTATAAATCTTTATCGGTAGCGTAGCTAAATACGAATAGAAAACATCGGATGGGAGTAAAAGATGGAAAATTCAGAGACTGCCTTACACTACAGTTTGATGAGGAGGAAATTCTTGTTGTTTTGTCCTCTTATTAGTCATTATTTTGAAGATTTAAATACCTAGATACGATAAATACAAACAACAATACATTGGTAATAAGGTAATAATCTAGTTTTTGATGGGTTTGAATTGCTAATTTCGTCAATTAATGGAGTCACTTATTTTTTATTATTCTTCTTCGCCACTAAGCTACGCCATATTCGTCTAAACCTACAAAGGTGACAAGCCACAAAGTGACAAGATCACCGGTGTTCTGTTAACTTAACAGTATCAAGATGCGAAGATGAGGTTTTTTGTTATATCAAATGAAAAGATAGAGGATTAAGAAATAAACCAGAGTTGTACAACTAATGTTATTTTCACATGAAATGCCTTTATTAAAACAAAAACCATAAAACCATAAAACCGTAAAACCATGTAAAACTTCGTGTAACTCACAATTGGCTGGCCAAACCCTCTGATATGGATGTTTGAATCTTAAATAAATATTTCAAGCTTGTCCAAATTTTTAATAAAAAATAGTTTACAGCTTTCCATCGAAAAATACGGCGTTCATTTCAATTATGAGTATGAACTTGCAAAAAGTGAATAAACTGACTAGAGAGGGGAGATGACTATCACCAGAATCCATTTTTAGATGTTAATATAACTAACCGTTTACACTAAATATAAAAATACGTGGAATACATAAAAGATAAATTGAGTAAAAGTTTTACAAGTGGATACCAGGATGTGGACTCTTTCGATCTGTGTGCCAAACTTAATATCGAAGAAAAGAGGAATTGAGAGCTAAAATCAAATGAACTTCAGCAATCTATATAAATTACAAAGCTCACAGAATGTAGCTTTAGTGATCTGTGAACCAAATGTGATAGTTTAGCAATGAACTCTCTATGGATAAAATAATGATATCCCATCTCATTTTTATAAAAAAACATTAATCATCTACAAATCATATAATTATAGAATCCAAATTGTCAACAATTGATACCTTACTTGCGTTATGTAATTGTTGTCATATGTCTAATACTTAAGATCTAGGGGTGAATCGTCGTCGAGAGATACTTACTGGATGGGGGACGCGGATGGTAGAGGCGAGTGTCATTAAAATTATGCAATAAAATGTACTCGACTCGAGCTCTTAGCGAGGGCACAATAACTATCGTTAGGCAATGCCGACGGGTTGACC
>JAUKPT010002303.1:0-13471 GCA_032273505.1 Nanomia bijuga | reverse complement strand
CAGAATAACATGAAACTCGGTACAGGTACTGTATAGGACACTGGATTTTCTATTATACTTCCTTCAAAAAATGTTGATAAAAACCTAATCAAATATTCATGAGATTTGTCAAACCAATGAAGGAGTGGTCAGAATTACATTAAACTTGGTACAGGTACTGTATAGGACCCTGGATTTTCAAAAATACTTCTTCCAAAAAAAAATTGACAAAAACCTAATCAATTATTCATGAGATTTGTCAAACCAATGAAGGAGTGGTCAGAATTACATGAAACTTAGTAAAGGTATTGTATAGAACACTAGATTTTCAAAAATACTTCTCCCAAAACTCATTGTCAAAAACCTTATCAATCATTCATTAGATTTTTCAACTCGATGAAGGAGTGATCAGAATTGCATAAAAATTGTTATATATATTGTATAGGACACTGCATTTTCAAATTTACTTTTTCCAAAAATCATTGACAAAAAACTAATCAATTATTCATGAGATTTGTCAAAACAATGAAGTAATGCAGTCAGAATTTCATGAAATTTTGTACTGAATAGTACATTGATGTTTCAAAAATGATGCTTTCAAATATTATTGACAAAATCCTAATCTAAACATTATATACGTTTTCCCGATAAAATTTTTTTAGATGATTGAGCACACAAAACGATTCATTGGGGATATTTTCGATATCATTATCAACCTTAAAAAATAAAAAATGAAATTAAGAAATTGAAATTAGTATTTCATTTTGCAAGTTCATATAACAGTCACAGGATTGAGATCAGACAACAGATACATCAGCTGCCTACTCTTCCATTCTTCCTTGGTGTTGATCCTGGTTTTTAGCTTCTCGATGAAGAGGGCTTCTAGTGTTAGAAGACGTGATTCATTCCTTGCAGAGGATGTTTACATTGCCCATTGTGCAGTCTGTACCACACTTTCTCACAACTTTCCCACTGCCACTGACGGTTTCAAGTATTTTTCGAAGCGCTGAAAAGGAAACTCTATTAATAACAACCTATTGGACTAGATGCAAAGGAAGATACTTTCTGCTCACCTGGCATATTTATTGAAATTGAATAATCAAAACAAATCACACATGCGATTAGAGCAATACAATTAGTAAAAATTGGAATTAGAGACTTCACTAGAAATCTAGTAGTACCATGATTAGACTTTGCCAAATAAAAAGTCTATAATGCGTTAGTACAATCAAAATATGAAAAGGACATGAACCAAATTCACTTCAAATAGTATAATTCGACAGTTCTTTCATGTGAAGTATAAATCGTATCTAAAAAGATAGAATAAGTAGAAGGTGAAGCAGGAACAGTTTCTTTTAGGTTCAACAGTTTTTATCATAAAGTTGATTGCATATCCTAGAAATAAATATTTACCATTGCACAGTTTCTAAGTATCTGCAACGTTTAGTACATTATGTTAACAAATATCATGAATTTTTGATTAGGATTCTGCCAATAATTTTTGAAAGCGGCTTTTTAAATTATCAGTGTACTATACAGTATCTGTACCAAGTTTCATGTACTTCAGACCACTCCTTCATTGTTTTGACAAATCTCATGAATAATTGATTAGTTTTTTGTCAATAGATTTTGTAAGAAGTATTTTTGAAAATCCAGTGTCTTATACAGTACATGTACCAAGTTTCATGTTATTCTGACCATTACTTCATTGATTTGAAAAATCTCATTAATAGTTGATTAGGTTTGTGTTAATTTTTTTTTGGAAGAAGTATATTTGAAAATCCAGTGTTCTATACAGTACCTTTACCAAGTTTAATGTAATTCGGACCACTCTTTCATTGGTTTGACAAATCTCATGAATAATCAGACCTCTCAATAAGGTTTTGTGCAGGGGAGCAATTAATCACTCTCCTCAAGTCAATCTAGGTGCACTATTAGGTGCACTATTTCAAAAACTCATGAATCCCCTATAAAATGCCAATTTGAGGAGAGCTCTTTTTGTTTAAAATCACTCCTCAATTGATTTCAGGTGTGTGATGAGGCGCTACAGAGTGATCATGTGCCTCTTTGAGAGGCCTGAATAATTGATTAGGGTTTTGTCAATTCTTTTTGGAAAAAGTATTTTTGAATATCCAGTGTCCCATACAGTACCTGTACCAAGTTTCATGTAATTCTGACCACTCCTTCATAGGTTTGACAAATCTCATGAATAATTGATTAGGTTTTTGTCTATTTATTTTTTTGGAAGTAGTATTTTTGAAAATCTAGAGTCCTATACAGTACCTGTACCATGTTTCATGAATAATTGATTTGTTCTTTGGCTTTTTTGGCTTTTTGTAGCGTTTTGTAGCTTTTTGTGGCTTTTTGTTGCTATTTGACTACTTTTGCGTTTTAGTACTTACAATTTATTTACCGCTGTGCATTAAATTTTTATCAAATTCATTATGGTTTGAAATGTGAATTTCTCACACAACATTTACAAGGGAGTATCATGATGTACTGATGCCTCCCTACTGACAGCAGTAAGGAGGTAGCAAAATATGATGTATGATGGTGTTTTTGATTCAAAATCAAAAAATCAAATGCACCAACTATAAATAGCTGCTGAGAATTTCATACTTGTGTCTTCTGAAAACAGCCCAAAAATTAATATATGTTTGAAGGGCGTGTGCTGTATAGTCATATACGTGGTTTCTCTTGCATATATGTTATGTAATTTGATATTTCAATCATAAAAAAAAAAGATTTTTTAATTTATTTTCGTAAATCCGAGTTATGAAGGATTTTATGGGGGGGTTTACCACCCCCATTCCTCACCCTGGGTCAAAAGTATTTCTCATTAGTTTCTTATATTTATTGACTTGAAAAACAACACCGCCTTTTTTTTTTGACATTTTAGACTGATGTGATGTGATGTGGACGCATATAACATGGTAACAAATACTCTAGAATCGCTTTTGATACTCTTGGCATGCTTATTATACTTTAGACACGTGGATGATAAATTTGATGATGAACTTTTTTTAGATTTTTTTCAATTTTAGATTTTTTTTAGATTTTTGATTTAAAAAAACAATACTGGAGGTGTAAAGTAGTAACGCTCAATATCTCTAAATGTGTTATTTTAAACTGTCCTTTTTGTGTGTCAGTTAGTTATGATTGATTTTATCAACTCACTTATTTAAGTTGTTTTTTATATGAAATTATTATTTTTATTTTATGTCCTTTGTTTGTAATTTGTTTGTAAAACGAGTAAATGAAAATAAAATCTGGAGAGTATCCTGGCCTATTAATTTTCATCAATTTCTACGAGACTCTACATTGAACACCTTTTTTGATTTCTTTGAGACTCGACATTGAACGCCTTTTTTTTTGCACCAACCGAACATTCACCATTGAGCATATTTTTTTCGCAATTATTTCTTTTTTACTATTATTTCTTTTTTACTATATTTGGACAAAAAATATTGACATATATCTCAAAACAATACTTTAGTCTTTAGTCAATACTTAGTAATTATCAACAGAAAACACAGAATTAATTAATTTCCACTATTTTATAGTCGATCGAAATTTCGTTACAGACACTCAGGATAGAATGCTAAAAAGTGTAACCACTACCTTGACAAAAAATTCTACTTAGTCTAGAAAAGATTATCATAAAAAATAGCATTGCTAAAAAATATAGTCATTGGGTTGAGTTTTTAAAAAAACGTTACAGACACCCATTGGATTTCGTTACGAGCACATCTGATAACAAGTATCATCTGATAACAGTATCATCCATAAAACAAAAAAAATGTTGTGAAGTTAGGCAGTTTTAGGTTATCGTGGGCTCAAATCAATGTATACTTAAAACAGAAAGGCAGAAACCTGGAATTCCTATCATTTTAAAAAGTTATTCAAATATTTTATAATTCCAAAAAGTGTCATGTATTTTGAAATATGCCCCATTAGCCATGTTGTTTTGACACTTAGTGCACAGGATAATGAGATATTTTCATTGACATTCATTGTCGCTGATGCGTCTGGTGTGATAGTTGTAAAGAAAAGAACATTCATTGCTGGTTTACATTTGATTTAGTGTGATTAGTATGTTTCTCATTTTTCAGAAATACTCATTGAGACATAAATAATCAATTTCAGCTCACGGAATCTTCCAAATAATTTTCAAATAGTTTTTTTGGTTTAGTTAAAAAGTAGTCATAAAATAAATGATTTTTAACATCATTTTAACACCACAGAGAGAACAATTATTTTGTGATTTCAAGTCAAAGCAAACATGGCGAACATTGTTTTTATGTTACTCATTTTATTTAAGATTACTTTCAAAATATGTACGTGCGAATAAAACTGTTAATGGCCTCAGAAATTACAGTTATTGCAATTATTCAGACTCGCTAAAAATGATGAATTCGCTTTGCTCGTCCATTATTATTTAGCTCGTCTGAATAATTTCGTAACCTGTAATTTCTTCGGTCATTAACTGTTTATTATTTGTTTATTTCATATGGTCTGAAAAATATTTTTTGGTTTTGTTATAACGTTTTGTTATAAGTTTCATCATTGTTAGTTCTTCACTATGTTTGGTGTTTTTTGATCAATTCTCTATTATTCTAACTTGTAAACTAGAAATTTATAATTTTACATTATTTACTTCTAAACACTCCTTTCCCTTTAGTCTTCTTGGTTACATGACAAAATATGATTGTTCAAGTGCTGATCTCAATCCTATTGGTGGATTCAGTAAGACAGATCTAAAGAAGTTTGTATTTTACTGCGTGGAAAAATTCAATTTTACATCTTTGATCGGCATATTAGGTGCACAACCAACTGCAGAACTTGAACCATTGAAAGATGGTCAGATTCAACAGACCGACGAGGTTATCATTTATTTTTTCAACTTCAGTTTGATTTGGCTGAGAAAGCTTCACCTGGTTCATTGATCTATCAAAGAAATTGAAACTAGATCTTTCGCTTAATTCAGATTTATTTCTGTCTTGATGGGTAATAGGTTGTAAATATCTTGAATTTCTGGTAGGGATTATTTCTTAAGGCGGAAATTGTAATTATAGATGGGGACACCACCCACCCCAGTCTAAACAATGTATCACTTTTGTCAACCAAGACATGTGCTCGAACGACCGGGTGGATTGAGGCCCAGGGCTAAATATGATTCTGAAGTTCATTTATAGTGTATCATGTTGAATACTCTATTTTATTTAAATGATATTTTTATTTCAGGAAGATATGGGGTTAACTTATGAAGAACTGTCTATCTTTGGAAGGTTGAGGAAAATGCAGAAATGTGGACCTTATACAATGTTCACTAAACTTCTCTGTGACTGGGGTTCGTCGATGAGTCCATCAGCAATTGCAGATAAGGTGAAGATGTTCTTCCGCAAGTACGCAATCAACCGCCACAAAGCAACAGTCATAACGCCATCATACCATGCTGAATCTTATTCTCCTGATGATAACAGGTGACGAAATTGTCTTCTACTTTTAGTTGTCCTTAACTCTTTATCTATGGATAGTTTTGTCTCATGCTCTCATTTTCTAACGAATCGATGAAATCACTTCATTTCTTCACTAAAGTGAAGTTCAATATGTCCTTAATTTGGCCTAAAAAAAACAACAACAACCTTTAATCTATTACATTTATGTGAGGAAAACCACCAGTTAATACATTAATACATTAAATCACATTTGGAAACTGAATGTTACACAAATTTGAGAAAAATAGTTGTTAATGGTCCAATTTAGGGGTCTTTAGGGGTCAAAACGGGGGGTCTTTAGGGTCAAAATGTGCCCATTTCTAGAAAAAATTAATGTAATGAGGAGGAAAATTCCAGTTATACATTATATCGCATTTTGAAACTGGTTGTTACACAAATTTGAGAAAAATAGTTATCAATTGTCCAATTTAGGGGTCAAAAAGCGGGTCAAGAGGGTCAAAATGTACCCATTTCTAGAAAAAATTAATGTAATGAGGTGGAAACTTCCAGTTATACATTATATCGCATGAGGAAACTGATTGGTACACAAAATTGAGAAAAATAGTTATTAATTGTCCAATTTAGGGATCAAAAAGGGGGTCAAGAGGGTCAAAATGTGCCCATTTCTAGAAAAATTAATATAATGAGCTGGAAATTTGCAGTTATACATTATATCGTATTTGGAAACTGAATGTTACACAAACTTGACAAAAGTAATTGTTACTTGTCCAATTAAGGGATCTTCAAGGGTCAAAGCGGGGGTTAAAAGGGTCAAAATACTCCAATTTCTAGAAAAAATGAGTATTATGAGCTGGAAACTTGTAGTTATACATCAAATCACATTTGAAAACTAAGTATTACTTAATATTGACATAAAGCGTTTCTAGGGGTCTCTTAGGGTCATAACGGGGGTCAAAAGGGTTAAAAATGGGCCAATTTCTAGAAAAAATGAATATTATGAGTTGGAAACTTGCAGTTATACTTTAAGTCGCATTTGGAAGCTGAATGTTACACAAATTAGACAAAAGTAATTGTTAATTGCCAAATATAGGGGTCTTTAAGTTAAGGGGTCAAAACAGGAGTCAAAAGGGTCAAAATGTGCCCACTTTTAGAAAAAATGAATATTATGAGCTGGAAAGTTGCAATTATACAATAAATCACATTTGAAAACTAATATTACATAAATATTACATAAATTTGACAAAAAAACATTTTTAATGGCCCAATTTTTCTAAAAAATGGCCTGTTTTGACTCCCGTTTTAACCCCTAAAGACTCTTGAATTGGACCATTAACAATGCTTTTTATCAAATTTATGTAACACTTAGTTTACAAATATCATTTAATGTATAGTTGCAAATTTCCAGCTCATAATATTCATCTTTTTCGGAAATGGGTAAATTTTGACCATTTTGACCCCTCATTTGACCCCGTTGACCCCTAAATTAGACAATATCACTGCTTTATGTCAAATTTATGCAATGCTTAATTTCCAAATGCAATTTAATGTAAAACTGTAAATTTCCAGCTCATAATATTCATTTTTCTAGAAATAGGCAGATTTTTACCCTTTTGACCCCTGTTTCAACCCCTATTGACTCATAAATGGGACCATTAACAACTATTTATCTCTTGTGTAACATTCAGTTTCCAAATGTGATTTAATGTATAGATATAATTCGTTGGATTTTGTTTAGCCAAGTTCTTATCCTCTTTCTTGATATATTGTGCAATACAGTCATTTCCCCACTATTTTGGTGATTTTTGGCCCAAAAAACATGTCTCTGGGACCCTAGATTAGTTGTAAGTCCATTTACACATTACACTTTACACATTACACATTATGGCGGTCTGGAATGTATTTCTGCAATTTTGAACACCTCCCAACCGCTTCTATTGGTAGTTTTCCTCGCATAAATGTAATGAATAAAAGGTTTTAAAATGTCAGTCATGCTGACTGACATGCCTCCCAGGGGATCTAATTTTTGGCTTTTGATTTTTGTACTTTTTGGCCAGATAAAGGACAAATTGTACTTCACTTTAGGGAGGAAATGAAGTGATTTCATCAATTTGTTCGAAAATGAGAGCATTGGTCTTCACTTTTTTTACAGTGATATTGAAGTTTACCGTCCGTGATTCTAGTAGTCCGTGCAATGGCGTGTTCACAATAGCATGGACGATTGTTAGAAATATCTTTTTCATGGGTTGGTAGTTCTGTTGTTTCATTCCCTGTTTGCGTTGCTGTGCAGATGCGACTTATCAGGCAGTTCCGACGAATGTGAAGGAAGAGTGGATATTTTTTATATGTTAATATATTTTTGTAGACGATTTGCACTCATCATGAACACAAGTAGTATGTTTTTGCTTGATATGCTCCACTATTGTTGGGAGGAAAACTCGCCAACCTTACCGAGTGAAATTAAAGTCCGAAAAAATTCCCCATTTTTAACGATGCCGTCGTCATTGGACCGACAAACAGACGACCTCAGCGCCCCAAAAATAGGTTCCCTACCCCAAAAATTTAAAGTCGACGGATTGTGCTAAAAATCGGTGCAAATACTAACTTAGGTACGGGAAATCTAGAAATGATGATACCGAGTCCCAAAAAAAACATACAAAAAGACAGACAGCCCGACCTCTAAAAATTAGAAGTTGTCGGATTAAGCTAAAAGTTGGTAAAGATACTAAACTCTGGCCGTAGAACTTAAAAATGGCGGTCCTAAAATCTAAAAACCATGGGAAAGGACCGCACTAACCACCCCTACTTTAGTATTGAAAGTCATCAGACTGGAGTGAAAATTGCATAATTTTCTAAAATAGGTTGGTGGCTCACTTTGGTGGGTTCACTTTGAGTCACCATAAACATAATTTTCAATCTCAAGGTGTTAAATAACAATGGAACAATGGGAAATATCCGCTAAAAGAATAGAAAGTACGCAGGAATTACATTTTATATTTTCTTCTACAGTAATTAACATATATTTACAATCCTTTCATTGACCGCATGTGTTCGAATTTGCCTCAGGGACCCACCTCGACAATGACTAATAACATATTTACAGAAGCGATGAATGGTGCATCTGGATATAACATTTTTGTCTTTTATTCGATGTCTCTTTTTAAATCGTTCCATTATAGATTAAATAAAAAAACTCACGATTAATTACGAATATTCCCTTGCAGAGGAAACAAATATTCTTTTTTCTTTATTTTTTATCAATTTCTAATTTTTCATTCATTAACGGGATATCACAAAAAGGTTTTTATTTTTTTTAACAGAAAATGTCTGTTAAATGAAGTTTTAAGAGTCATTTTCTCTTCATTTTGCATTTTTTCCCTAAGAATAAAAAAAGTGGAATGATTTTGTGGCAACCATAATTATGGTTCTCTGTTAAGACGTTGGGGTGGAGGGAAAATGCTTAACAGACATTTTCTGTTAAAAAATTTGTAAACCTTTTTGAGATGTTCCCTTAATTATTTGGGTTTTTTTATTCAGCCCTATTTTCTTATTTTATATTTTATATTTTTTATATTTTATATATTCAGGTCATTTATTTGCTAAACATCAGAAAATACTAAATAATATACCACTAGAAAGGACATAAAATTTTCTTTTCTGCGAGAGGTCGATCAATAAAATCTGTTAATTATATGATGAGTTATTGGCAAAAATGGGCGAAATTAAACAATATTTTTTTAGTGTAACTTTTTGCTTAGTCAGCAAATAATATGAATTAATACTTCACAAATGTGAAGGATAATCGATAATCGGATTGTATTGTACAACTTTAATTGTCTATTGTAATAACAAAACGTATGCATAATTATGACATCATAATTATGTCAAAATATCAGTTTTCGTTTTTTTAGCTTTCCATGAATCGTGCGATTGAACTCCCAAGTAGTAGGTGTGAATTTTTTTAAGAATTTTTAAAACATTGGTTAATAAAAATGGTATTGTTTTGAGTAATCATTTTTATCAATAGATTTCAATGCATTGGGTGATAAATTTTTGGTACAATCATCGACAATCACATCAATCGTAATATATATCCAAAATGTAATTCAAACAAAAAAACACCTTCTGGGCCCGGTTGCTCAAAGCATGTTTAAAGCTTTGTTAAGCTATATAACAGTAGAATATCTTACGTTAAACAGTGTTTAAGCTAAATGAGATTCGAACAACCGGGCCCTTGCTATCAACTTGCCATTTTCTTTTTTATACGTTTTAATGATATTTTAATCGAAGTTCTTTTAATCACATGCAACCTTTTAAGGTCGTCCTTGAGGTACACAATATAATATTTTGTTGTTTTTTTGTTTTGTTTTTTATTTATTTACATGTAAAGAAATTACAACATTATGACATAAAACAAACATAAAAAGTTAATAAAAATAAAATAAAACGAAGACTATCAGTGGGACGATACCTAAAATTGTGTAATTCTCTAGTTCTACCAGAGCTATAATCGCAAAAAGTCCGTCCGTGTGTCGAACCAAAAGTTACGAAGATCTTCATTATGGATTTTCTATAAATTAGCATGAAGATGTATTTTAACCATCTAACAAAACTGAGGGAGCCCGATTTTTAAAAAAGTGTCCGAGTTTCGAGATATTGTCCGAAAACCTCTATTTGTAAGTGTTTTTTTGTGATTTCCTCTAAATCTAACCTATCTATGTGGTATTATTTTTTATTTTAAAGGCAGCCTTTATTATTACTATTGAAAGGTATGTTGGGGTGGGTGGGTATCAAAATGTATCTGACATATCAAGAATAAATGGAGCATAAAAGGGGTGGGTGTCAAAATAATCATGGAAAACATGCATGAAAATGGAAGTTAACAGTAGTTCATTGTTAGCACGTACAACTTCATGCAGACAGGCTGCTACGAGTTGCTATTTTGTTGACAATAGAAAATCTTTTAAAGCGCTGAATTTAATGAATCTTAAACCGGGGGTCGAAATCGATTTTAATTGGAGTAGAAATCTTCTTTATTTTATTTTCGAATGGCGTGTCACACACTTTTCTTTCGGTTTTACGCAGATAAGAATTAATTAGAGTCTACATTGAAAAATATAAGAAATTGTGCCATAGAAACAGCAGCTTCAATCACAACAAAACATAGGCTTGACATACCCAATTTTTTCAAAGAAAGAGTTCAGACACATAATCTAATAGTGCTTGACAGCGTTTGGTAACAAAATCATTTATTTGCATTGATTATAAGAATCTAAATCACTATTTTCTTTAGTTTTTTATACAAATCAAGAAACAGGAAAAGTTAAAAGCAAACATGGAACAACCACCACCTGCATATTCAGAAAATTCTGGAGGTTACCCACCACCAGGTGAACACCCACCACCGCTTCAGCCAGGCTACCCACTACCAGGACAACCTAGGTACCCACCACCTGGACAACCTGGCTACGCCCCACCACCACCACAAGGCTACCCAGCTCAACAACCAGGATATGCCCCACCACCACAACAAGGTGGTTATCCAGCACCGCCACCAGCTGGATCGACAGTTGTTGTACAACCGACTAATGTTGTTGTTGGTGGATTTGTATCTTTCAACGAATATCCGAGAAACGTCCAGTGCAACTCATGTCATGCGAATGTCGTGACAGCGGTCGAATATGTCACAGGGACACTTGCATGGGTCATAGCCTTTTTATTGTTCTTTTTTGGTTGCTTTTTATGTTGTTGGATACCTTGTTGTGTTGATGGTTTTAAAGATGTAGTTCACAAGTGTCCCAATTGTCACAATGTTATTGGGATATATAAGAGACTTTAACTAATGTTGCTTCGTTTTTAAATCAATAACAAGTAGCAAGTGCCACGTTGATAACTTCTTATCAATAAATGGTATTCAGCAGGTTTGAAATAATCTTTGTATCAATACTGGGTTACGAAAGACAATGTGCTTTTCCTTTAGAGCGGTTGCAAATTGTATAAACTTGGAATGTTATCAAAAATATGGTTTAACTATGGTTTAATTTATATTTACCAGATCATGGTGTATGAAGGACCGTTTAGTTTCCGATTGATATTCTCAGTGTGCATTCTTCTTTTGATTCCTTCGCACTAGCATAATTTTCCGAAAATGTAAAGGAATTAGTGGATAGATTTTTAACGAAATGATGGTAATTTGAATGTTCGTTATTATCTGTAATAAAAGTTGTGTAATAATTTTCTATAATTTGTATAAATAATGACCTATTTATTCTGTCAACTACTTAGATTTTAGATGAAATCTCATTTTTCTTCTGGAAAACAATATGTCTTTTTTATAAGTTATCAATGCTAGCAAGTTTCTAAAGAACTGATTTTCTCAAATTATCTATTCACTTTACCAAAAACTAAGCGTTAGTCCGATATAAGTATGCGGGATTTAAAATACTAATGGGATTCTTATGAATTCTATTCATCACTTTCCAAAAAGTGATGTCTGATGTCTGATTTCTGATGATAAAAACGTCTTAAATAGTACTTCAAAACGAGCGATTCTGTTATCCTCATGTGAGCGGTTCTGTTGCCGTTAAAAATAAAGGCATACATAGGTCATATAACAGATAATTTGTATTTTGTATTCAAAAGCCAGATTTTCTTGTAGATAAAACTGCGTAATAAATTGGTAAATGATAAACTATTGTTTATTTACGTAAAATATTTAATGGATAAAGTTTATAAGATCGAAATGCAGAAAGGTTCATCTTTCGCATTCACAGTTTTTTTGTAAGAACCAGAAAATTTTTGGGTAGGATAAATAAGATCCTAGTAATAAGATTTCACTTCGCAAATATTTTAGGTGCTACTAATTGTTATCAAAGAAATGTGGGATCTTTTTCAAGTAAATGTGGGATCTTATTCCGCCGATGGTGGGTTCCTATTAAGTGAGATGTAAAGTGTCTTATGTGGGATCTTATTCACACAAAAGTGAGATCATGGGCAAGTGTTTTTCGCGTTCTTAATAAGAAAATTAGCCCGGAATATGAGATAGACATGGATTTTTATTCATGGGATCTTATTGATTTGAAATTTTAAATCTATGCAATAAGATCCCGGTTCTTATTCAGTAGAATTGACAAAGAGCGGGATTTTATTAACCTGTTTTGTGATCTTAGTCATATTAGACAGGTACCTAAGGTTTCCCCCTGGCATCACCGCGTGTCAAAGTTTTTTCGATGGTTACCGAGAAACCTAATAGTAAGAAATGAGAAATGCCCTGTTGCCAAGAAAAATTTTCAAAAATGACGGATTTTTTTGCCAAAAACGCCTAAAAATGCCTTATCTCCTGACCTACTGAGCGTAAAGATTTAATTTACATCTTATTCGAACGGAAATATGCATGTTTCCAACAGAAATGGCTAAAATTGGCTATTTTGGCTTAAAAATGGCGAAAAATGGTGAAATTCAGCCAATCGGTTATCTAAAGAACCATGCACAATTGGACCTTGGCGTATACCTCATCTTAACCGGAAGATGCATGTTTCTATTGTAATCAACAAAGAAAAGTCCAACAGAATCGGTGAAAATTGGCTTTTTATTTCGCTAAAAATGGCTAAATTAAGCCTAATTCATTATCTCAAGAGCCTTGCATAATGTCAGAGGGACAATGTTTTTACATAATGATGCATCCGTTAATAGCTCTTCTTAACCAGAAGATGCATATTTCTATTATAATCTGCCAACAAAAATATTCTAGCTCGAATATAAATGTCTACAATTTGCTATTTTTGGAATAATGGCTGAATTTAGCCAATTCCATTAACTTAAAAGGCTCTGTCTGTGAAAGTCGGGCAACCAAGGATAGTAATGACGTCAAAGTTGTTTTTCGTCTGGTTATTTCGTTGACACCAACGATGGAAAAAAGAGTGCAAAACTTTGGTCAAAATCAAATATTGACGTAGATTTGCGACTTCAAAGTCATGATCATATTTGACACCGATCACACACTTCAAAATGACACAAAAATAGTGATTTAAAAAAAA
>JAUKPT010002301.1:0-13476 GCA_032273505.1 Nanomia bijuga | reverse complement strand
CAATGTTCACGATACACCACGGAAAAAGAAGGAAAGAAATCGGTGTCAATAGTAGGGTCAGGAGACAAACGTGAACGGCAACTTTTGTGATTTATCTGGCAGGAAACTTTTTACCCATGCAGCTTATTTATGGTGGAAAGACAAATCATAGTAATCGTCGATTTTCCTGATAGTTTTTCATTGAGTGCTAATCCAAAGCACTATAGTAATACTGAGGAATCGATAAGAATAATCAACGATATATCATTGTTCCCCGCACGAAAAGCGAGCGAAAAAAATTAAATCCACGCGAAAATTTATCCACTAAGGTATGTCTGAAGTAATGAAAAATCCCTACAGAAAAAAGTCTGAGGACATACAGGTAAATTCAGGTAAATAGCGTTTTACATACCTGGGGGGTTCCGGTAAATAACTTCTTTCATTACTAAAATTAGCTACCAAAAATTTTTCCTTTAAAAAGATCCAACGTTATTGGCTTTTAAACTATATTCCCTGGTGAAATTTGCACTTTTCTATTTTTTTTAAAGTGATTTTTATTTTATTCTCGCGGGGTTATGTTTTGCTTTCGTTTTCTGCGATCGAACGAATTGGCCGTCAGCCAATCACCGGTGCGAAATTAAATTCGAATCTTAAAGCGTGACTGTAAACAAATGAAATAAAGGAGGAATGTTGTTTTTATGTATTTATTTTAGAACAGGGAGCAAAACAACAGATAATATTTTGATGTTTTTACATCTTTTTACAAGCATTTTGGGTCAATATAAAATATCTCCATTTGCCCAGGAGAATGCCCAAATAATAAATCAATTAAAGTTAAGTTGCACGGGTATTTTTAGCCTATGATGTTTTTAAAGGGTATTTTAATTCATGCCATGATGATGTGTGTGATAATAATGTGCTTATTATGTAATCTTTGAGCTAATCAATTTCATTAGCAACGATAACCACGATTTTATTGTTTCTATCCAAGATATACCAACAAAACTCAAATCTCGTTGGCAACGAGTATTATCATCATCTGCTTAATAATTTTAATGTAAATAGGCGAGAAATGAAACGTCCAATCATAGAAAAGACATACAATAGTTTGTTTACTTATGCCATTTGGCGGATATATTTTCAAAAAAATATTACCCATGTAAACATTTTTAAATTTCATATTGGTACATATCGCGCGATTTTGAAGAATCGTACAAACAAATATGGAAGCCGTTGATTCATTTGTGGATGACCAAATAAATTTTTAAACGTTGGTAGATATTTGCTAATAAAAACATTCACTATTTTGTACATTTCGTCAAAACAAATCGAGTCAATATTTATATTTCAAAGTAAAATATTTATTACTATCTTTTTATGCTTGGCGGTTCAATAAAAAACATAGTTTGATTTTGTAAATTTAAGTAGATTGCTCATTTTAACGTTCTGCTTTTTCGTTTGAGAAAACTGTTCACTTTCTTACTTTTGCCAATACGCGAGAAAAGATTTTATTAGATAAATCAATGTATATGAAAGTGTTGATTGTAACGCCCAATTAAACCTATATGTCTGTCTGAGTGGAATTGTTTGGATAAAATCTTAAATAGAACTATGCTTTGTGGCTTACTCTGCATATACCTTGTTGCTTTATTATGTTAAGACTTTTCTAGAGTGTATTTGTAAGACCATGTTTGAACCCTGGGCTTTTTTCCGTCCATTTTCTACTTGGTTTGCACACTTAAAATCTCTTTGGTTGAACATTTGTACGCACTATTTATTATACCTACTATCATAGAATTTGTAAAATGTCCCAAAGTAAGGCTGGAATAGTCTGTTCAATTGATTGTTTACTGCTGTTTACTGTTGAACATAACGGAACAATATCAGCATAGTTAAAAGCTTTACAATCGAAACAGTCTGATTTATGTCTGGAAAAAAATCTAACAATCTAGGTGAATTTGTGAATTCTGAAACCAAAAACTTTTTTTCAGTTTATCCTCATGTCTGTTTATGTGTATACATGTATATGATTATAAAAGTGTATTTCGATTTTGATTACTTATAACAAATTGTTCAACTTATTTGAAGCAAAAGATTTTTTTTGCAGAATTGTTTATGTTTTGAGAGTAAATTTTTCTGAATTTTCTACTTTTTAAAAAAAATTGTGTTCCATGTTGAAACATATTTTGGAATACTTTGATAGATGATAAATTTAAAATATAATTTTTATTCCTGATCCATCTAATTTTTTGGATAGACTTAACTAAGGAACCATTGTTATATATCGTTATATATTTCTGAATCAATAGTGAAAATACATAGTCCTAGAAACACAAGGGTGAAGGATAGAAACATAATATAATAATATTAGAAAGAAGCATAAATAATTGTAATTGTCTTTCTTTTTGCATTTGTTGATTCTTTATCATTTGTTTAGTCAGTTTCAGCGTTCTGATACATTTTGTTGAATGGTCTAGACTTAATCTCTTTGCAATCTAAAAGAGTAATAGATATAGAATAAAGTTTAATTTGTCCATTTGTTTAATGGATAATCCATTGAATTGAAAAGGAGCTCAATTACCATACAGGTTTAAATTGAGTGTACTAAAATATAAGACATATAGAAATACTGAAGTACTTTTATCCAAAAATCTAGCTAGTAGACTTTCTCTGTCATGGTTATCACCTTTAAGTACTTTTAGTACCCTTATACTGAGTTTTTTTTCCTGACACCTGACAACACCAACTGAACTAAAAGGCTGTCATGTATTTTAGTACCGCTGGGATAACTGACAGTGTACCAGAGTGATGTATTATAACACATGTACTCAACTGCAGACTGATAAGCATTATTGAATTAAATCCTTTTGAGTTATACACACTATTACTAGCATTACTGTAGCTTGTAAAATTTACGTCAGAGAGCTATATTCTAATGAAATTTGGATAGACTTTATGGTTGTACATGCAACGACAAGGGTGGTCTGCTGGTGATTCTTGAGTACTTTTTTAGTGGAAAGTTTCACGGGCAGAGAGTTTCGCGATTTTGTGAGTTTTTTGGCCATTTGCAAAAGTTTATATCCACAAAATCATAGTTGTAAGACCATTTTCGAAAGTTTATATATTTCTAACAATTTGTCATTTGCTTATTAGTTGGATTAGCAGGTCAAATCAAGATGTTGCAGTTCACAAAAGTTTATCCTGCGAAATATCTCGGACCAACCATTCACAAAAGTTTTTACCTGCAAAACTTAATTTTCACCTCTGGCTTTCGCAAAAGTTTATACCCGCGAAAGTTTATACCTGCATAATTTTCTACCAATACAGTATATACTTTTTGCAAAATATATTGTTCACACGTTTGACTCAAACCTTATGCATTTCCATTTACTCTCAATTAATAGGGTTTTATACTACACAATGTAAATAAAAATTGTCTGTTTTATTAACCTTAATGTTAACATGCATATGTTTTTGTTTAGACTTGTTAAGATTTGTTTACAATCAATTTGCTTCCAAGATAAACTTTGGGCAATGTAATTTCTGGCAATTGTACTAATAATTAATTTCAGTTGTATAATATTACAACTGTAGTCTTGAGTTAATTGTTATGATATAAGGCTTTCCAGCAATCTAGCTGTCTCTTCAAATTTCTTTAATGTATTTATTTAATTGTTTTGTTTTGGTTTGGTTTATAACACCAACAACTATTGCTATTGGCTCTGTTTTAATTTTTTTATATAGCCGCTTATAACTTTATAACATTGGCATATACGTACAGAAATTTCTTAGGGGGGTATAGTGTTATATCTTAAACAACTACATACTAATTTAAACTATTAACTAGTCAAATTTATTAATGGAATAAGTAATCAGGATTGTAAGCAGCAAATTTGTCAATTTATTTTGGTAATTGCTCATTGTAACAGAACTAAAAATACTTGCACATAACGTTACAACAACACTTGTAAAAAAATGTAAATGTAAACATAAAACATGCTGCTATGCAGATTAGATAAGGCTTCAAGAACAGTCACATCAAGAGCATGGAGGATACTAATGATTTAAGTTTTTAGATAATGGTTTGCCACTAAGTACTAATAGTAAAACACTTTATAGGGCCCCTCTCAATGTTGAAAATAATTTTGTGACCCTTTTTGTGGGTTGTCTGACCTAATATGTTGTCTGTTTTGAAAGGTAAGCATACATGAAATGATTATTTGAAATTTACCCAATGTTCATTGTTGAAAATTTTTTGGAATTGTTCGAGAATTGTTAAAAGTTAAATATTTTGTTGAATCTTCTCAAATCGTCAAAATTTCTGCTCAAATCTCGTCTAAGAAAAATGAGAAAATATGAGAAATAACAAGATTAGGCCTGTAGACTTATTGATGAACAAATGAGTAGTTTTAGACTCAAGCTATTCAATTGATATTTTTAATTGATAATCTGCAGAAGTTATTGTTGTCAAGTGTAATCTTGTTAGCTACTCTCAATGTGAGCGAGCAACAACTTTCTTAGTTAAGATAACATAACACTTTTTTTCTCTTATATTGATGTATTTTTATATAGAACATACCCAGGCCAGAAAGTTTGATTTCCTGTATTGGGGAAATAACTGCTCAAAGTTGCAAGAAACCAATTAATGTAAGTGGTGGGTTGATGTTAGAACAGTCATTAAGATGTTTGTTATGTACACTACTTGTGATAAAGTGGAAACCAACCAAACCAACCACATCTCAATTGCTAGTGGGACAGAATTTTTCAGGGGGTATATTTTTTATCTGTATTAGTATTATTATCTTTTAATAATTGTATTTTGTTCTATGCAAAAATTGTGAGAAGCATTTGTTAAATTTAGCTGCGAGAGTGTACGGTTTTTATCTAAGGTGCACTTTTTAATCATCTTCCAAAAACTGCTCCAATGTGAAAAGATAGTTCATAGAAGCCTCTTAATAAGAGTCTTATAAACACAATCTTATTCATCACATGCTTATAACTCTTCAAATGTACTTTTCTATCAATCTCGTGATTAAGAGGCACTTGATATTAAGATATGGATAAACTAGATAAATGAAAACATTTCCATTATGAAAACAAAACTTTTTTTCAAACAATTATTCATCAACTGACATGAATTACTTTAAAAACTCATTTTTAATCTACTTTATAACAAGCAAGTTAATGAAACTTTTCGCACTTATAAATTTCCACTTAACCCCTTTTATGTCAATAACCTAAAACTTCTATTTCTTCAAATATTTGACTTAACAATAATCTGCACACATTGAGGTTTTTGTCTTTGTACGATAATTATTTGGGTGTGAATTTTTTTATTCACTGTTTTGAAGATCAAATATTAGACTTCTTTCCGATGAAAGTTTTTTGTTCCTTTGTTCAATTTCAAAAATGTCAGACGTCGATTGCTACCAACCGTTTTTTTCACATGTATTTATTGTGTCTTTTTAAACATTCATATCTTAAACAAGAGAAGTTCTATCACACTTTCATTGACAATTTTGTTGGCAAAGTGGTATACTTCAGCACTATTTTTAGTTTAAATGTTGATTCACATACTGTTTTATGTATTTTACTTTCATTATTTGTTTTTGTTACTCTTTTTCCACATTAATATTTATTGATCAGTTACTAGAGATTAACGTAAGGAGAATAATGATAATTTGAGGCTTTACCGAGAGAAAAAAAACTTTTTTTAACTGATCAATACATGATTTTATTTTTGTTATATTCTCTTATAAAAAAATGAAGAAAAAATATATTAACCACGCACATCAACAATGTATTTATCAGAATCAGAATAAAATCTTGTCAATTTCATTTTAATGCTTTAAAATAAGATATATTCTTTTGTCTTGAGATATAATTATAGAACAATAAATAACTGAAGTTTTTTTAACAAAAATTAAGAAATCGATCATTTATTTTTTTCTTAAAAAAACTTAATTCTAAAATCGAAACAAATTCCAGCTAGAATTGATATCAATCTATCAGAGTTGATGGCTATTCCTGCATGCACAATTCATTTGGCTTTTTGAATTTGGCTAAGTAAGTTGTTTCCAGACTTAAAAAGAGGTTAATTTTTTTTTCTATTTCCTTTATCAATCTCCACCAAGTTGCATTTTTCAAAAACGTTCAGCACATGTTTATTTCAAGACCTTGATATGATATTGTATTGCTAATGTAAGCTTTTTTTGTTATGAAACCTTAATATTAACTTCGAAATCATATCTTTCTTCTAGAAATTCTAGTTTGATTGTTAAAGGTCTGCACTATTTTAATGATGACACTGAAATACATTCGGAAACATTTTCACGAAACTCAATAACATTTTTCACATGAAAGTTCAAGGTTCTTAACTTAATATTTCATTCAGTATTTACTTAATGACTGTGAATTAAACCTGATAATCCACCTTTTCAAGAGGGTCCACAGTGTTACAGTAATTACAAGAGACGAATATGATCTCGCTGTGTAAACACATTGTTCTTTTGAAACGGGCTTGCTCCTTCCAATTCAATTCGTTTCAGTGGATGTGTATAAACAGTGAACATATATAATTGTGTGGTTACTCCTGGAAAGCTTGAATTACATTTAAACACTTAAGGAAAAGTTCAACTTCTCTTTCATTATTATCATTCAACTCTTTTAGAGGAACGATTTTTAGAGTTTGAGTATATAAGATGTAGTGTAAAATAGAAGTCTATTTGAGGTTGTTATTGATGAGAATATGATGAATACGATTTCATTCCCAAGTGGTTTTATCTTTTCCCTCAACATGTATTGATTTTAAGGGTTATCTCAAAAGTTTGTCTAATTTAGACTATCTAGTGATTTTGACTGTAGTGTAGTATATTATTTAAGGTTAAGAGTAAACAAATTATAGATTTATTTATCATTTTATCAGTTAGAAATTAAATTTTGATTGGTTCACTTGGATCATGATTTTTGATTTCAACAAAAAATCAAATGATGAAATTGTGAAATCAACCAATAGATCTGTTTTAATTACGTCACTTTTTGTTTACAAAATACAAACGTGTATTCTGAAATTGTCGATGCAACATTTGTTTAAACAAATGCTTTCATTTTTAGTTGATTTGCGAATTTTATTAACAGTAGAATTCAGTCTTAAACGCGGTTCGGAGGCAAAACATAAACAAATGACGTAGACTTGAAATAGGTCTATAAGATTCTTGCAATTTTTAACCAATCAAATAGTTAATTTACCTGTACTATACAATCCTCAGAATATGATGAATTCGTGATTTCATTTTGAAGTGGTTTATCTTTTCTTGTCATATAATTTGTTTTGATTATGAAGAACATAAGAAAAATCACTGCAAAGTGGTTTATGTTTTTCCATCATTCTCTTTTAGTTTTTAATTGAAGTTAATTTAATGTTTTATTAAGAATGATTTCAGAAGATAAATGATAATGTTTCAGGTGTAAGAAGATGATTTTATTTCAAAGTGGTTCTGTGCCTATTATAACTTTGTTTTGGTCATGTGAAGGAAAATATAAGAATGGTTGATTGTTGCATGTAAAGATTCTAATAATCCTCAAATGCATAGACTCCTTAAGTTAAGGGTTCTATTTCTCATCAGGGCTAATGGAAACCAAGTTTGATGGTGGAATATTGTAAAGGTATTTTTGAAAATTCCATTGATTATTTCCTGCTAAGATAGGTGTTGTGATTGTTCAACATGGCTAGTACCTGGAGCGCATGTAGGGTATTATGGTTTGAATAATGTTTTAGAATAGAGAATAGAATTATTTACGAACAGAATAATTATCAATCAATTAAGTTTTTAATAAAAGCTGTCTTTTCATCCTGCAATATTGCTTTGCTTCCGGTGCACAGATGTGTGAATGCACATTACAAAAAAAAAAGGCACCCTAGCAAACTTGAACGTTTGTTTCTTAATCTTGAATTTATTGGAATTGGAGGAGGGAGGTACTTATAGGCTTAATATTTATCGAAAGGTATTAAAATTCAGGTTTTTATTATCATCAATATCAAAAGATATATATTAATTGTAAATTTAAACTTGTATATCAGAGCATTTTAGTTTTAATAAGGTATTAATAAGGTACTCAGTTTTGTTTTTACAAGATATTCTTTCCCATCACATTTCTCTTTTGGTTTTTGAAGAAAGGTTGTATACATTAACATCATGTTCTGATTATAAAAATTCATGGAAATTGAGTTGAAAGTGTGTGTTTGCCACTATTTTGATTAATGGATAAATGGATGTGATCTTTGAAGTTTGAGTGAATTTATTTTTTTAAGATTAAATTTTTGGATTATTGCTTTGTTCAATTTCTCAGCCATATTTTGTAATTATAACAAATATTGATACTTATGATTGTCATTTTTAACTAACTTAACAAAATCTTTTTTTTCTATTCAAGTGTTATTCTTGCCCCTTCCCTTTAAAGCTTTTAATAGTTTTCCCAAATATGTTTATTTGTTATTGAGAATTATGTTTATTTCTTAAGAAATTGGAATAAATTTTTTGTCTCCTTGTGTAAATATTCTAGCCAGAAACCCTATTTTTTCCCAGACATACCTTTTTACCTTATTTCAGGAAATTATTTTGGTATGAGAAGGGCTTATTCTGCCTGGATTTTCAAAATCCTTATTTATTCCCTTGCATCTTGTCAGAATATTCACCATTGGTTTCCTTTAATCCAGTTTCAATCTGATGTCATTTCTCGTTCTAGAAAAAAAAAATTCACATACATTATTCAAATTTCATTCAAGATACGATGGAGACTAGCCTGAAAGATATAACCAGTGAATTGGATTCCAGTGAAATGTCTATGGGTGATATGAATTGGAAAAATAAGGTATGCTTACAGTTCAAAAAAAAATGGAGTTGATATTTTTATGAACATTTATAGTCGTGGCCTTATTGCAAAATGACTGCCTAAGAATCATAAAGAATAATAAAGAAATTTGCCTCAACAATTTATCTACTTTTTTCTGTACTGGTTCTTTTACAGTACACAATTAGGATGAAAAGTTTCCTCAAAACATTATTTTTTCATTCAAAATCACTCCGGCAGTGAGTTCATTGCAGTGAAGTGTCTTTTTATGTTTCAGGATCGAGTAAATGTGAATGTTCTTAAATTAAGTTTCCTCAAAACATTATTTATAATAATTTATAACCATAACAATGCAACGATGATGTATATTCTAGTTGAGATCGCTTGAAAGGGCTAAAAAGTAGAAAATTGACAAAATTTGGTCAAAATAGTAATTTCCCTCTCTTTTTGACGAATTGAAAAGTATTTTATTGCGAAGAAGAAATTCTATCTTGGGAAAAGGGTTGGGCGGGAAAAGGTTTTGGTGAGAATATACTTCACCATTGAATTATATGTAAATTGGTTGGCCTCATTATATGAAAAATTTCGTGTTTCTCAGGATCAAGTAACTGTTCTTCAGTCCTATGTGAGCGAGTTAAGTGAACAGAACGAGATCCTCATCCAAACGATAGAAGATCTAGAAAGAGATTACAATCAAAAGATCGCTACTCTGGAAAATAGATTACAAAAAACCAATGTATTTCTGAAGGTGAGTCAAAACTATTCAAATGTGTTGTCTCTTTTTTCTCCTTTTCTTCTTTTAGTTAACCAAATTTCTGTTGTTTTTTTCTGTTTTTTTAATTATTTCAATGGAATTTTTAATGCTTCTTTTTCCTTAATCTTTGTTACCCTCCAGGCAACACTTTGACACTTTGAGACAGTTTGAGACGAATAAGAGATTTATTTTACATTCTGTTAAGCTTCATTCACATACACGTAAATTTTTGACGTAAAGCTAATATTTCATTCATTCTCGGAGCTTACGTATAGTTTTGTCGCGCATATCTCACGAAGAATACGTGAACATGTAATGTGAACATCACTCACGTCAAAACGTGAGCTCTTACGTTTGACGCAAAGGCTTACGTCGTGTTTTCTCACGAACAAAAATTTTTGTTCGTGAAGAAATTGACGTAAAGGTTGTTGCAAGAGCCTTTCGTATATTTTTGACGTGAAGGTTAACGTCAAAAGTTTACGTAATGTGAATGAAGCTTTAAGGTGCTCATGTTACGACTTTATTTCTCTATTTTTCTTACGTTTACGGTTTTTAGGAGAAATCTAATAGATGCGATCTTCTGCAGCAAACCCTTGACAGTTACAATATACATAAAAATGAATCTTATTCACATACACAGGTTAGTTCAATCTTCATTTTTGACGGTGAGAAAGTTTCACAAGGAAAACGTTTTGCGCTTTCTCGTTTTTTTTGGCCATTTTTGCAAAAAGTAAATCCACACTAAAGATTGTGGCATGTAGATTCTCCATATTTTATCTCACGCAGATGGCCTATTAAATTTAAATTAAAGAATGATACTAGTCAAATTTCAAACTCAATTTCAAATTCTTGACAGTTACAATTATATACACAATTCGAATCTTATTAGATCAGTCCAATCTTCTAGTTTGTTTATTTTGAGTGCAAACATTTTATTTTTGTTTATCACTATTATTGATCTTTTACACAAAAGATGATTGTGAGAGTTTGGTTAAAGATATCTGATAATTCTGATAGTGGTCAAATGCCAGAGTAAAATCTCAGTTATGAACAGTTGTAAAAAGGTTGCAGAAATAAGAATTGCATGAGAGGGTTTTATCGAAATACATCCCTGTAAGTGCCAACCCCTTCCAAAGAGTATGGAAATTACAGATACTCATCCTTATTTTGGAACCCTTTATCTTGCTCTGCATCCTATCGTCAATCTTAAACAGGTATAGGTAGTCTATTGTCCAATCACAATTCAACAGTTTTACATTGTTACAAACAAAAATACTGCTAAACTATGTCCCGCCCTCAGCGTGGGAATGTTTACCTGATAAAGATCCATATCAGTTTTTATAGTGCGACTTATTAATCTGATTTTTTGGAAAGATAAACAAGTTAAAAGAAGTCCTTGGTTTGGGATTTTCCCCATCTCTAGTGAATATAAGTGGAACTCTCTTCTAAAATTATCATCTGGCTGAGAGCTCAGGAGTGGCGACACGGTTTTTGATCTGGGGGGTGGGGCTGACCATAAAAAGGGCACATATAAAAATGTTTAAAAAAGACACTTACATGAATATTTTATGAATATTTAGAACTAAAAAGTGCCTTTTCATGCAATATGCCCATTAACTGCCAGGTTACTTCGATTTGTGATAACTAAGACACTTCTTTCCTTTGCCTGCCTATCAATTTTCGAGAAAAACAGTACTTTTTTGAAAATGGCACCTTTGTGAAGAAAGGGCACTTGCATTAATGGAAAAAAAAGGCTGAAGCCCCCCTAGCCCCCTGGTATCGCCACCCCTAAATTATCTAAGATTCTACAAATTAAAAGTAAATTTGTCGTTTGATTGGATTAAAATTATGTCATCAAGGAGCTGATTGGTTGAAGTCAGAATGTCACAATTTGATATCAGTACGTCTTTTCTTAGTGAGCCAATCAGAGTCTTAATGATGTAATTTCCAACCAATCACGCATCAGTATTGCTTACAATTTGTAGACAATCTCGAAACAGAGACGATGGCAGTTTGATGGAAGTCAGGTTGTTTACGACCTCCAAACCTTCCTGTTCGCCCCTTCTTCTAAATGGAAGACCAAGTGAACAATGCAAGCTTGCACTTGCAAGACACACGGGACAAAATAATCTACAATAATTTAACCACTGATGACTCAAGCTAACATTTAGTTTTTTATGACCGTTAAAAAATATTCAAATGTGTAATCATAATATGTTTAAGGTTTCTACTTTCAAAACATTTGCTTATCACAAAATCTCAATAGGAATTTGGCAACCAGTACAGCTCAAATATCGAATTACATGAATGAACATATTTGTCGAAGCTTAACTCTTTTTTCGACATGGTACTACAATAGAAATATTTAACTCTAAGCCTTCAACATAGCAAAGTTCACCCATACCTTATTTGCAAAGTGTGGTCATTTGTTTATATGTTTCTAATGGTTACATGATATAATGGCATATCTTTAATAATGTTTTCGAGTTGTGTTTAAAAGTCCAGGATATATATATATAAGTAAGAATTATTATATAATAATATTTATGAGTATTTCTTGTTAAGTGTTATTTAAATATTTTATGGAGCAGAGGACTAGCATAAGTAAACAAATATTTATGAATGAGAGTAGCAGTATTTAAGTTTTATTTTATTTTTGTTGTTGTTCTTTATGCCTGGCTGATGATCTAGTAAAGATCGCGCATTAACGACAGCTCGTTGTAAGGTCTTAGCATTAGTAATTAGTATGAGATTGCATGGTCATGATTAGAAATTGTTTTAATAACGGATTTAGATAAATTTGCAGCTTGATTGGTTAAAAATTACATCATTGGCTCACTAAGATCAAAATATCAAATTGTGACTTTTTGACTCCATGACATAATATAATTAAAAACAACCGCTGAATGAAAGTCCGGATGACAGCCAGTGGGAAACTCGGATTTCGGAAAATGTTTTTAATTCTTTTCTTCGCACAGGGTATTTTTGCACTGCATATCTCCGTCATTATTATATTATATTTTTGACATCATCTCAACCCAATCAAATGGCAAATTTACTTTTGATTTGTGGATAATCTCTTAAGGTTTTAAAAAGGGAAAATTGGAATTGCAAAAGATTAATCTTTCGTTTTTTGGAAAGGATGATGCACATCATAAAATCTTGTCTGTCAAGGAGTGTGTTTAATGTCGATGGAATGTTTTACTTGGAATTTCCTAATCCTCTGTAATCATATGCTTATCTAAATAAAGATTTCATTATTGTGAGCAACATCTTAAGTTGTACTTTAATTCATTGAGAAGTGTAGACGTTAAAAGGTACATTGTTGGGTATCGGATCTGATTAGATTAGCGATTTCTTGTATTCTTTTAGAAGTTTCCGCCTAGAATTTCCTTCAAATAGTTCCAATATGATTTTCAGATTTTTAATGTTGACCTCTTTTGTATGGTTAAAAAAACTAGCGATTGAAAACTATATTACATGGGAAATGGCACCCTGCTACCTCGCTTGATGAGTTTCCTTTACTTTCTGGAATTAAAAAGAATCGTTATTTTAATCTATTCCAGGTTTTCTGTCCCTATACTGATAAATAGATAATGTTGATACTTGATATTATACGATAACTTCTTCCTGTTCGATCTTGAAATGTACTATTTTCTTGGGATCTTCTTTTTTTACTGGAACGGGCCAAAAAGCCTCCCTAAATTGAATCTTTCCTTTTTAGGGAAATAGACATAATATTAAATACTTGGTAAAACTAATCTAATGCTTTCAAGGGTAGGCTATAACATGGGACTCATGGTCGGAACCCCCCCCAAATATTTGGGGGGAGCTGAACAGGATATTTGGCTGTGGGACCTATTTTTTCTCAATCTTTGGGGGGACCTTATTGT
>JAUKPT010002300.1:0-13476 GCA_032273505.1 Nanomia bijuga | reverse complement strand
AACATTGTTCATATGATATGAGTGTTTCAAATTCTTACTCCCAAGATGCATCACAACACACTTATCAGTGTTAAATGACATCAGCCATTTATCTGCCCATTTAACTAATTTATCTATTTCCAATTGGAGATTTTCACAATGAGCTTGAGTGTCAGTAACTGATGCAATTTTGGTGTCATCAGCGAACTTCTTTAACAGAGTTAAAACTGAATCAATGGCACTGTCAATATCATTAATGTAAATTAAGAAAAGACATGGACCCAAAACACTACCTTGTGGAACACCTGACATAACATCCATCCAATCTGATTCCTTACCATTTAATACAACACGCTGTTTACGATTTTTAAGCCATTCTTCAATCCAATTTGCAATACATCCATCAATACCATGAGCACGAACTTTCAACATAAGACGGACATGTGGCACTTTGTCAAATGCTTTAGAAAAATCTAAAAACATGACATCTACAGAATGTCCTTCATCAATAAGCTTTGTAATTACTTCGAGAAACTCAAGTAGGTTAGTTAAGCAAGATCTATGAGGAAGAAAACCATGTTGAGATTTATTAATAAGTTCATATTGTTGCAGATGAAGAATGATGCTATCACGAATTAAGGATTCCAATAATCTACATATGAGACATGTTAAACTGATCGGCCGATAGTTTCCTGCATCAGTTTTATCACCTTTCTTGAAGATAGCAGTAACATTCGATAACCTCCAGTCAACTGGTACCACACCCTCTGACAACGATTTGGTAAAAATGATGGAAATTGGTAAAGAAAGCTGTAAATGTAACTCCTTGAGTATTGCTGGTCCAATTTTATCTGGCCCAGATGCTCCGGGTTTTAGTAACTTAATTTTATTACTAACAGTTTCTTCACTGACCACAATGGATGAAAGAGGTGGTCCATAGGATGGATCAAATATTTTATGAGGTAATGGAACAGAGGAAATATCTTCTTGTGTAAAGGATTTTGAAAACTTCTCATTTAAAATTTTAGCTTGAACACTATCGTCAGTTTGAATATCACCTTTAACATCTTTTAAGGGTCCAACTTTAGATTGTACCTTGCACCTACTACTAATATAGCTGTAAAATGCCCTCGGGTTCTTCTTACTATCTCTAGCAAGTTTCTTTTCAAAATCACGCTTTGCTTTCTTGACAATGGATTTTGCTTCGTTTTGAACACGTTTGTATGCAACATATGAACGGTGGTCTTGAGTAGTACTGTAGTGTTTCCATAACCTTCTTTTCTTACGAATTATTCTCATCACATTACGCTGCATCCACAAGGGTTTATTGTTACTTCTTCGTTTCTTTTTTGGAATACATCCATCTACTGTCGATAACACTATGTCTTTAAATCTATTCCAACTTTCCTCAGTGTTCATATCAACTAATTGTTCTTCCCAATCTATTTCTGAAAGTATTTCTCTCATTTGATTGAAATTCGCTTTGGAGTAGTCTGGAATTAACTCTGTTGTGACATTAGAATTATACGGAATAATAATTTCAACTTGTATAATTGCATGATGTGAAGCACCAAGAGGATCCAAGGGGTTAACAGATGCAATCAAATTATCATTATCACTTAGAACAAGATCAATCAAAGTGGATGTAGTACTTCCATTAGGTTGAGGAGTAAAATTTGTCGGAAAGTCAACATATTGATTTAAAAATTTATCATTAACTGAGTCTAAGAATTCCTGTCCTACATTAGTAGAGGAGAGCGTTGACCAGTCTATTTCTGGAAAGTTAAAGTCACCAACTACAACAGAATTACATGGAATGTTTTCCATATATCGAATAATTTCATCGTTCATTTCAGGACTGGAGTTTGGAGAACGGTAAAACACATGGATTTGAACATCTTCTGAACTTTTATTTTTACTAGGAATAGTAGCATGAAGAATCTGTTCAGAATTATTTACACTATTTACAATATATACATCAGGAATAGAAGAATAAAGTAGTATGCCACCACCTCTACCATTTTTAGTATCAGTTCGGTCACAACGTCCTATCAGGTCAAATCCTTCAATCTTAAGTGTAGAGTCAGTAATATCATTTTTAATAGTATCATACTTTTGATGAGTCCAACTTTCTGCAACAGCAATAATGTCCGGCTTAAGCTCATATACACGAGCTTGTAATAATTCCATCTTATTTACAATCGATTGGGAATTCATGAAAAGAAGTTTAATGATACCTGAATCTGAATCTAAGCTGAAGCTCCTCGGGTAGCTTCTCGACGTTGTTGGGCTACCTGCCATTCCTGAATGTTGCGAACTTTTATTTTTCGGAGATTTCCTGGTGGACCAGCCACCTTCCATCGGAAGTCCCCCGAATTGTCCTTTGGTTTTTTGTCATTCTCTTCATCGACTCTCTTTTTAAAATTTTCATCCTCTTCACGTTCTAATTTCGTGAGATCAGGTTTGATACGAATGTCTGACGTTACTAGGTTTCGACCATTTTGTAGTACTTTGTTTCTGATATGAACATCTTGGAACTTGACAAGAAAAGGACGCGGTTTATTGTTCGTGGGTTTTTCACCTAATCTTGTTTTAAACTTGATGCGCTGTGAAGTAGTAACTGGATCCATTTTCATATCTCTAAACATTTTGTTTAACGACTCATTTTCTTCAGTGAAGATATCTTTTTTCTCCTCTGCTGTTGATTCTGTAATTCCATTAATTATAATATTATGCTTTCGTTCATCACGATCTTTCATTTCGGAAAGAATATCATTTTGAACAGTACTTGTTTTCTCCAATACAGACTTCTGGACATCAGAAAGTTCGACTTTGAGTTCGGCTATAGCTCCATCAGATGCATCTTGTTTGGATTGAATAGTTTCAACATTATCCTTAACTTCTTTCACATCTTTCTCCAACTTAGCCATTCGGCCATTTAATTTTTTCATTATTCCAGTACATTTCATACAAGTCCAACAAGATTGTTCCTTACATATAACCAGTAATGTATCAATAACATCTTTTGTATGCCATGGAATGCATTCAATAGTGGCATGATGCCACATATCACAAAAATTGCATAGTAGAGAGTTAGTTTGAGCTGATTTGGAACAGGTTCCACATGGGTATTTTGGTAACTTCGGTTTAGGACCCATTACAATGAAACCTTTCATAAACTGTTGCAACGTTAAATATATCAGTAGTTTATTTTGCTGATTTTAATATTAATCAATTTTCCCAACTTTTCGTTTGACAAATAAATCAATCGAACTTCCCATAAATTTCTTATAAGTGTCTCTCACGTCATACCAGCAGCTACGTTGATTGGTACAGTAGATCAATGACGTGGAGGATGAGAAGACGTGGCAACTCCAAAGGAACAAATGGCGCCACCAACTAGTATTATTTACCTAAAAGAGAAGGGCTGCTGCCCTTGGAAGACACCGGCCTAGCGTTACCGGATTATTCCAAGTTTGTACCCTTAATATCAGTGACTAAAGAAAGTTCGATATTTTTTATATTTATATTTATATTTATATTTATTTTTATATTCTTTATAAGGGGGCAGATGTACAGTAATCGATCATCGGAAAAACCGCTGAGTAAGGATATTAGGAGAGGCCATTATTAGTCAGTAATCAATCATTAGAAAAAAAGTTCAAGACTTCAAGCTGTGATTGAAACGGACATATTGACGTTTTAGGAATTCGTCAGTAGGGCTTTCATGTGGGAAATAGTATGTTAAGACGTGCGAATGATAATTGAAACGACCTAAATAGAGATAGAAGAAACATGTTTATTGTAAATAGTGTATACAAGTACAGGGCAAAGGACACTTAGAAGGCATTATGATTGGATAGTGGATGTAAAGGTAGAACACCCCATGTTTGGCAAATTTGTTCATTGCTGCAGAGTTGAATGGAGCACCGTTGTCTGAGATTTATTTCGATGGGTTTCCATAAGTATCGTAGATGTCAAAAAGTATGTAAGACTTTATCGGCACCAGTGCTTTTTACCAATTTGGCAGCCGGGTACTTGGATGCAAGTTTTTGTACGACTACAACATAGTGTTTTGAAGGCATTGGTCTACCACAAATGTAAGGTGGTGCATCAAGGTTTCTGATGTTTTCTAGCCGGAATGTGTGTTGCATGCTTCACAGTTTGAAACGAGTGTGCTGATTTTCTCATCCATTTCGTGGAAGAAGAAATGTGAACGTAATCTACGTGTTAATCCACTTTTCCCTGGATGGCTTCCTCGATGTGCTAGTTCTACTGCAGTGTCTTGTAACGATTCCGGTAGAACGATGTGGTCTCCTTTCAAAATGATATTGTTTCCTGTGACTGTTAGTTCAGATTTTGTTGAACTTTCTCACCTTTTCTGGTGCAGATGTTGGTATTAATGTTTGTGACTTCTGTATAATGTTGAGTAGTTGTTTTAGTGTCTTATCCTTAGATGTTTCTTGTGAGATAGTTGAGATCCCAATGTGATCCATTACCGGTGTGGTATGGAGTGAATAAAGACGATTTATAAAGACCTCGTTTGTGTTTTACTGTTCCTCTTCTGTCATTTTTGTGTATGGTTTAGCATGAGAGAGGTAGTCTGATTGATTATTGAAGACTTTAAAATCGATGTCCTGGTGCCTGAGTTTGTGGTCTGTAACTACTACATTTACGTCATGCGACCCCACAAGATAGTTGTTGAACCTTGACAGTCTGTAATCGACTCCCCTGGATTCCAGATCTATTTGAGGGTATTGTTGTTCTGCCAGGGAAGTGCTACGAGATGCTATGGCAGTTGCTTTTGCTGTTGACTCGTTATCTCCCTGGGTCAGAATGGCACCGAAACCAGTTTTGTGTGCATTTGTGATTAAGAATGTCTGTTTGTTAAGATCAAAGTAACAAAGTGTTGTGTCCTTCTTGAAGTCTGCAATAAGCTGTGCGAAGCATTCTTGGTGTTTTGTCTCCCATTTAAAGTGAGCTCTCCCTTTTGTCAACTCTGTCAGAACTGCAGATTTCTTGGCAAATTGTGGAATAAAGGATGCGTTCGATTGCATCATGCACAAGAAGCTTTCAAGTTTAGATTTATCTGACAGAGGTGTTAGGTACTGGAGATAATCCACTTTTTCTTGGTCTGGTCGTACACCTTCTTTGCTGAAAATCATACCCCTGAACTTGATTTCGCGTTGTATTAACTGACATTTGCCAATCATTTGGAAAACTGTCATATGGTAAGATTCTGGAGCTAGTGTGAGTTGCCAGAAAGCTGACTTGAAATCGGGCTTTAAAAAGAACTGTGTGAGAGCTTGGCTTTAATGTCCTCTTGCTTTGGAATTGAGAGGTTAGATGATTGGATTGCTTTATTTACATTCCTTGCATCTAATGTGACCTGTAGACCTCCATCATTCTTTGGAAAAAGGGCAGTGTTCAATATTTTAGTACTGGCTTGTAGATTGGGTGTGGTTCGATGACCCGATCATTCTGCATCTCCTGTATGGCATCGCCCGCACGTTCTTGTCTGTGGTAAGGTGTGGAACAAGGAGAATCTCTGATAGGTTCTGATAGGTGTTTTTTAGCCTGCCCAACCCCATGAAGTTCTGTGGGTGTTGTTGCAAAACTGGTTGAACCTGTTCCTTTTCATCTCCAATAGTGTCATTGTTGATCATAAGTACTAGGTGAAACATATCGGAATCACTGCTGAATTTGATGATCCCTGGCTGGAGTGCTGAGTTTCCTGATAGGATTGGTTGGCAAGAGCCGGAGATGATGTGCCACTCCACAGGGATCGTAGGGAAGCCAAACGTCACTGCACAGCGTGCTGTCCAAAGAATAGGAATTGGAGAATTGGTGTGCAGTTTCAGCTTGGCCGTTGAAGGAACCATGTGACTGAGGAGATTCCATTGTTTTGCCTGGCTACATACAGAAACCTTGGCGCCAGTGTCGGAAATTGGTTTTCCAATGCAGTTGTTTATGATCATCGTTGCACGAAAATCGGATATGTTGGATTTGAGCTTGGGAAGCACACAGTTGACGATGAAGGCATTTTTACTGTACATATCATCAACTACTTTCACAATGGTTGACTGATCCTCGTTATCGTTTTTGGTTTCAGAATCGTCCGATGTGTGTTGTACAACTTCTGTTGGTGTTGGGTGGAATGTAGTTGAATCGTACAAGTTCTCTAGCGAGTTTGTGAGTTCTGCGAGTTTGTGAATGAACTGTCGAAGGATCTCACATTCTGAGGTGTGAGGTTGTACTGTATCGTCTTATGCTGAATCTGAGGTGTTGTATCGATGTGGAAGATGTTGATGTTGTATGTGTTTTCATTGTATAATGGTGGTGTCTGATCATTTGTTTGTAATTGTTGAACATCTGAACATTTTTTGCAGAATTGCTGAAAATGACCAGTATTGTTACACTTGTCGCATTTGGTGCCCACTGCTGGACAATAAATCTGAACATGGTTTCTGATGGGTGTGGTAACGGTGGTGCCATAGTTGAAACAGGTGATTGGGTTGAGATTTTTGTGAGAAGCTTTTGCTGGTGTAGTCGTTGTTGTTTCTGATGCTCTTGCGTTAATATGGTCCAATACAGTTGATACTCTCACTTTTCGTTGCACTCTCCATCCGCATGCCTTCCTTCCGAAGAGTTGGAAGGTCTTACGATACGAGTTGACAAAGGCTTCTTGTCGGATCTTATTGTTCGTTGTACCGAATACAATTTGGATCACATACTGCTGTCGCTTCTGCAGAGCAATCGTTGTGGTCGCATTTATAACTACAATGTTTTGCTTCTTTCTCCACCTTGTTGTAAAATGAGGCAAATGTTTGTCCACTTTCCTGTGCTAATGTTGAAAGTAGTAGTTTTTCAGAGTATGATTCTCTAGTGTTGGCGTAGGGTTTGGAACCTCCGCTCTGGTGTTCGTGATCTTACATCGTTAGAGAGCCGAATCAAATGAGACTTTCGGTGGGTCCGGAAACTGCTGCGTATCTTAGCCAATGATTTCAAAGTGTTGTTAGGATGTTTTTGTGGATAGAAGATAGGTCTTGCAATTGAGGTTGTATAGTAGACATGGTTGGTGGTGTGTGTGATCCGTTTTCCTCACCAATAATCAATAGTCCAAGTATGTTTTTGTTGAAATCTATAACCCCAATCGTCGACATCTATAAAGTAAAGAAGAATAAATGATATGATACATAACTCCACCCTAGCATGAGTCCCAATTACCTCTTATCAATATTGCCAAAATGGCTGAAAAATGAAAATTTTCAAATTCGACACATATAATTTTTGTATAAACCTATTTTATAGACCTGGTGTGAAAATCGCCATTTTCTGACCAGCCAATCTTCTCAAAATGGTTGTTTTAGGTGAAAATTGGGTAATTTTTGATGTATAGTGATTTCTATAGGATTTTCGAAAACCCTGTCTTGCGATATTGTCCATAAAATGATAACAGATTGTGAGCCCATTTTAATAAAAGCCTGATACAAAGTGCTATGATATATCAAACAGAGAACAAGTCTTTCACCTTAGACACCCTCATACCCTTAAGGTCACCATTGGGGCCTGTATTGTCCATAATACTTGACAGTTAATGTGTTGGTTTGTTGCATATGAAATTCGGTGGCGCACTCCGCAATTGGTTAAGAATTTTGATGTGGCTGAGGCATTGAATTCAGGGCCTCTGTCAGAGGAGAATTCATCTGATATGCGCTGTAGGTAACAAATGTCCTACGTTGACTATATATTGATCATGATATTAGCTCCTGTGATTTCTCTACTATAGGCCAATTTGAGTAGTGGTCAACTGAAACAAGGTAGTAGTGACCTTTGAAGTGGCAAAAGTCTGAGCAGATGTATTGGAAGGAATATTCTGGGTACACCAGTGGTGTTGGGGGTGACTGGGTTTGAGGGTGCAATGCGATTGCAATCAACACAATTCCCTCTGATGGTAAGAATAGCTGGGGTAGTTCCTGGCCAAAAAACTATTGATACAGCTCTAGCATTCATTGCAGTAACTCCTTGCTCGCTATACAGGTAGGTCTTGATTTGTTGAAGATTATGACACCCTTTTCGATTTCTTTGATGATAGGGAGTTTCAATTCCTCAAATAGTTCCTCATTAACATACTATATAATACAAAAAAATACAAGAAAATTTACAACATTTAAGGTAATAAAATGAACAAATATAATTAAAAGATAAATAATAAGTGAGGAAAGGATATACTCAAAAGTCGATGAGGACTTTCTATATAGAGAAACCCTTTACACGAAAAAAAAAACAAAAAAAGATAAAGAAAATTCATAATAATAAAAAAAAAAGAAGTATAGAAATAAGACACACATTTAATTTAAAAGTTTGTTATATGGTTTTATGTCAGAGTTTTCAGTCTCTTAGGTGGATTATCAACCAAGGTTGATGAGCTCCACCCACCCAGAGTGGTTTATTTTCGAATTATCCTTCTCCTAGATGAATTACCAACCAAAGCTACTCTCTGCTTTCCACTCAAGACATTCTCCCCTCCCTCTTATTAATTTTGACAAAAGGTTCCAAGCAATAGCACTATAAAGGTTTTATTTGACTCATGTTTGCAACAAATGGCTATTAATTATTGAGAAATTTTCCGACCCCCTATTATTCCACCCACCCACCTACTATTCCAACCCCCCCAACCCCCCCCGTCTATTAGAGAGCAGAGAGTAAAGAATTTCACCTGCCCTCGAGAGAAAAGATGTAAGGTGAAGCTTGATCCAATATATTAGGTGAAATAGTATAAAAAATAGAGAATCTAATGTGATAAGTTATAAATATTAACTATGAAGTGTTTTTGTTTGAATAACTGAATCAGGCTAAATATGTAAAAAGTGATGAAAAAGAAAAAAGAAAATATTTTATGTGCATTTTTTTTCAAGGAAAAAAAAAGAAAAAGAAAAATCATAGCTGTTTTAATATTGGAATAATAAAACAGCTATGAAAATTTGAAATCCCAAAATTATATTATGGTAATAGCGACAAGGTATGCCAAATATGATGAACAAAAAAAGAAAAATATTTGAATACGATAAGCATAGTGAGTGAAGTGTGTTATTATTTTTAGAGAAGAAAATATATATCACCAGGTTCTTTGATTGAGACAGAAATAAAGAGCGAATAACACTGATGACTGGAGCAAGCAAAAAAGTCGAAATTAGATCAAAATGGAGTATAATAATATCAAGACAAAGATAGTCTGGCATTTGGTAGAAATTTTGAAGGCAATGAACTCCAAAAACCAATTCACTTGGGCAGAACCTTTGATATACCGGTAAGGATAACTGTTGTACACATAAAAAGACAATTTTTGTAATAAATTAGAATAAAGAACAAATAGGGTTTAGTCAATACATTAGATAATTTGATATGTACTGAGAAGGTGATTTTTTAGAGCTTTGTTAAACTGAGATAAAGACTATTTTAATCTTACTTCAAATGGTTTACAATTCCAGAAATTTGGAGCTTGTATATTTTTTTTTTGTACCATAATTGGTTGTTCGAGCAGATGGTATGTACAACTTAAGAGAATCATGAGATATTTCATCAACGTTGATATAAATACCTCTGATGTTATAAGAATAAACCTGTGGGGAAGATATTTAAACCATAAATATAAATTAGAAGGGAGTGCATTTATACACCACTTGTAAACGAATTTAGACAAACTCATGGAGAAGATTTCATTTGTTTTGCTGCATGTGATCATCTTAATAAAAGGTAGTTTTCAGCATGAGAAGCTTACAGAAGGGTTGCATCTTGTCAGTCATACTGAAAGTGTAGGAAACCTGGTTGTTCAATATGAACCATGAGCGCAGGTCAGTGATATTTTTTGGTGTTGGGAATTGAGATTATATGTAGAATTTTTTCGCAAGGATGAACACGGTTGGTTGGGATTTCAAAACAGAAGAATTTAACAATGTCTGCCCTGAGTACGAATTTGTCTGGGTTCTGTATGATTCCATTCCTTACAGAAAGATCTTGCCAGAGAAGGCTTGGAATAAGCTCTTTTCTCAAGTTTTGGTTCCAAGAAGAGTGTCATCAACTACTTTAATAGCTACCCCCAGAACTCTGGTGTTGTTGGTTCAGGTTGTGCAAAATGATTCAACATATTTCCTCTCTACTTTTCAAAAGGTATCATCTACAAACCTGAGTCGTGTTGAATGTGGATAAGTAAACGAATTTAGTGATCTTTCCTCAAGAGTTTCCATGAAGATGTCTTCAGCAAAACTTGAAGTTGGAGCTCCTATGCATGGTGGTTTGAAGAGGTTTCGAGCATAATCTGTTTAAAAAATATGAAAACCTGTAGCTCTCCAATGTAGCCATTATAAGGCACCTAAGATGTCATAAGGTTTCCAAAAATGTCACTACCTTTTGTTTCCAGACTCCCTGTATATTCCATCCCCTAAATATTACTCTAATTACACAAAGTTCCTAATAGGGCTTAACAACCCCTCCCCCAGGAATATTAGGTCCTCTTGGTAACTTAGATTAAGAAATATCTTCTTTTCCTCTTCATCCTTATTTCCCCCTAGATACGCCGCATGGTGTGCAGAGGGGTATCAACCCCACCCTAAAGAGGAAACCCACCCTAATGCTCAACCCTTACCCTAACCTAAAATGTTTCAACCTCACCATGAAAAATATTCCTGATTTATATTTTTGTTCGCTCTTAATTTTTTGAATCAAAGATCCAGGTTAGGAATAAGGAGAAATAAATAGACCAGATTCCATGAATACATAAAACTCTTTTTGAATTGAAATATACCCTTTTTAAAATAAAATGTAATATACACCATATATATCTTTTTTAACTTCAAATATACTCTTCTTAGAATAAAAATGAAATATACACCACATACATTAAAACTTTTTAAATTAGAATATACTCTTATTAAATAAAATGGAATAAAATATACATCGAAAAACTTTTATATAGTTAAAAATTGGGCCTATATGGGGCCATGGGGAATATGGTATATACAGATATTGTTAATAATGACATACACATAAGAGGAGAAAATGGTTTTCCCGAATTAGAAATATAACCCTGCCCTGGAAATTAACCCCACCTTAATTTTTCAAAAAGCATCAACCCCATCATTATCCATCAAAATTATGGCCTCCAGACCCGCCCTAAAATCAAGGGCGGTCACACCATATCATGATACGTTTGTGTTCAGGACTAGATAGATTTAATCGATTCTAAAAATGCAAGGCAGATCCAAATTCAACACAGACGATGTCCTATTCTGTAAAACTTCTTAAAAGTTACACCAACAAAAATATCTTAGCATCCATGA
Organism: Nanomia bijuga; assembly: GCA_032273505.1. NCBI lineage: Eukaryota > Metazoa > Cnidaria > Hydrozoa > Siphonophorae > Agalmatidae > Nanomia > Nanomia bijuga. The sequence continues at coordinate 2,158 of JAUKPT010002300.1, read as the reverse complement.
GTCTTTATTGTAAAATATAAAACATATAATTCATCTTTCATCTATTACTTTCTCCTTCCTTTCCATATTATCCACAACAATCCTAACTTCCATCATTGCTTTCTTATTCACACCATCTGCCAACATCAAATTATATTGGCACTCCAATAGGAGGGGAAATAGCTGAGGGGAAAACTTTTGCAGTGTAGGAGGCATCACGCTCGGTAATGGTCTTTCACCAACAGAATAGCTGTAGAAAAAAATGTTTCGTATATCAATATCAAGCCTTAAACTATTAGTGGTAAATATTCTGGCAGTCTGGCCAAAAGTCCTTATTCACTCCTAAACAAAAAAAACCCGAAATTTATATTCTTTCCTTGTTGTTGCAGCGTTTGAGGCAAAAAATCATTAAAATTATTGAAAAATGGCACAGTGCCAAAATTCTACCTCAAAAATAATTAATTAATTAAGGATTTAATTTTTCACAATTTTCTGATGTACAAACAAGATCAATCGAATTGGGGTTTTTGGAACAAACCTGGTTCTGTCATTTTTAATCCTAATTCATACTACTTACCAACATATTTTCTTTACAAGACCACTCGCTTTCAAATTTCGGAAAAGGCCACACAAGTTTGCAGGGACGTTTCCCACCTTTTTACCAGCCACCTGTGACACCAGTTGATCTGTTTTTCGTGGATCCTTCGGGTTTCGGGATTTAGGATATGTTATTTCACCATGGAGTTCAGGTGGGATTTGTTCCAATGGTGGAAGCGGCACCAACATACAGTTTGGGTGGATTCCTACCATTGTATCATCTGCTTCCACCAACAGTTCAATCCTACGATTTGAACCAACTTTAGTTCTATGAATACCTGCTATCACTGATGATATGGTAGTAGACATGATTAACTATAACCAGGTAACCTAAATGACAAAAATAGTGTAATATGGATGAACATGTGTAAGTTAAGCATCATCTTCTCGAGATACTTACAGGATGGGGGACGCGGATTGTAGAGGTGAGTGTCAATAAAGAAAAAAAATGAAATAAAAATGTACTCGACTCAACCTCTTAGCGAGGACAAAATAACTATCACTTGGCAAAACCGGCGGTTAGACCCATACCATCAGAGGGAAATTGGATAGTCTGTTGGTAGCTGACAAAACACTTGTGGTACTTGAGCCATTGCCTTCGATAAGCACAAAAAGAGCTAGTGCATGGCAGTTCCATCATTGCAAACCATCCAGAACATCCAAAATCTCGATCTGATACATAAACCCTTCCGACACAATTTTTGTATGCACATCTACTACATATAGGATCAATTTGGAGTGCCCCCCCCCCCCTGGACTGAAGTGTAGAAGTTGCACCCCTGGGGAACACTGAAAGACAGAAGCAAAAAAATTCCAGCTTCATTAAAGTGGAAAAAGATCAAAAAATGGTCGTAAAGATATAAGCAATATTGGCAGGTATCAGCAGATATCTATATCTATCTATATCAATAACATTTCGTATGAATAAAAGTGAGAAAAATAGAAAAATTGGACTTGGCTGCCTTCAGCCGCCCTTGGCCACACCCTCAGCCACCCTCAGCCGCCTTCAGCCGCTCTCAGCCGCTCTCAGCCGCTAAATACCAGTATTTGGCTGTTGACGACATTTGGCAGTAATTATCGGCCGCCCCTCTGGGGGGGGGGCTCAATGTGTTTAATACTTCTACTACTACTACTACTACTACTACTAATAATAATAATAATAATAATAATAATGATAATAATTAATGTACTTTGTACATCAGAAATTATGCATTTCTCTACAGCACGCTCAGAATTTAATCATCTTCCACTACCTCTTGATAGTCCTTCCAGTGATGGTCAAACCGGTTTTTGAACGTGTTTATATTTGCTGCGTCGACAACGTGGCTAGGGAGGGAGTTCCATTGGTCAGCTACTCTGCAGTAAAACGAATTTTTGTGCACACCCCACTCTCCATCCATAGGTCTTATCGACTGGAGCTAATACTTACCGTAAATTCTCGATTAACCCTATTTGGACTGGGCTTTTTTGAGTGCTCTAAGACTGTGAGGGGGGCGGAATGTGCCCCCCTCTCTAAAATCTTTAAAAATGAAGTAATTTAGGTATAACCCGGCAGAGTTAAAGACCTCCATAGGATCTACCA
>JAUKPT010002299.1:0-13478 GCA_032273505.1 Nanomia bijuga | reverse complement strand
TGGCGCTTAAAATCTTGCGCGCTGATTGGTTCAATATTTCCTGCTGAAATAATTTTTCCCGTAAAAACGAATTTTCTTAAATAAAAACATCGCGGCTTTCTCATTGGCTTGCCGAGTAGCGAAAACGAAAAACGACAATGTTCGTACCTGAGGTACTCTTTTTTATATCCTTTAATTTTCATACATGACAAACGATTACAAGCATAATTTTTTTTTGAAATGATAAAAAATTTATCGAACTTCATAAAAATTCTAAAAAAAGCTTCAAAAAAATACATTCATTAAAGAAAATCGACATAGTTTCCATCCTTTTTATACCTGAAGTTATATGGAAAATGCGTAATTGTTTGTTTTATTTCACAGAAATAAATCACGTGGCGCGATGAGAACTTAACGAAACCGGTTGAAACCGCCCGCTACTGTTTACCGGGAATTCCGCCATATTTGTTTTGAGTGTGACTAACCATGGTTTTGGAGGGAAAAATGCCGAATATCGCTATTTAAAAATTATGGTCGATGAAATCCCAAAAGAAGCCAACTCACTTGAAAGAATCCTGCAACCTCGTAAAAGAATTGAATCTTAAGATGACGAAAGAATTCGATGGGTCACGATGACCAAATCCAACACATAAAAGGAAGTGGAACAATTTGTCAAAACGATCAACTCTGGATTAAAACCACACAACATACAATTCTAACTGATCAAGACAACCGCACCAACACTTGGCAAACTCCTATTCAACAACAACAACAACCAGAACATTTTCTCCAACACATGCATATCAACTTGCCATGTCTGCAAAAACGAATCCCGAGGATTAGAAGAAACTGCAGAAAGCAACGCAAACAAAGAAACTTACAACATTGATCGAAGAACGACCTGCAGCGACTCTGGCATTTATCTCGTCACATCCAAGTGCCAAGAACAATATGTGGGCAAAATAACCGTTGGATTTTGGAAAAGGTACAAAGAACACTGGACCAAAAGTACCTCGGCGGAGGACTTGAACAATAGCGATGCTGCTCCAACCCTACAAGATGTGAAGATACAATTCCTGGAAAATGGGTGGGACAAAGATCGTGAATTTTTGTAGAACCGAAGACTGAGAGGAGAGATCAATGTGCAAGACTTAACGGAACTTGTGATTGATACTGGTTATGAAATATCTTTAATTGTATATGATAAAATAATTTTTATCTAGCTAATATATTATTTTTTTTGTAACTTAGAAATTTGACTTCGGATTTCGGATTTCGGTTTTTGGATTTCTTTCTCTCTATTTCCTAGTTTTTATATATTTTTATAGATATTTATTTGTAAATGCAATATGTAGGTGTGTATATCTGTGCTTGTTAGATTCTCGTTTTAAATAATTTCTTTTTTATATTTTATATTTTTATATTTTATATAAACGCGCGGCCGCCTGTTTTGCACCAAACGCGCGGCCGCCTGTTTGGCGCCAAACATTTTGCAGACCAGATAAAAAAGCAAATTGCGAAACAGACAGCCGCGTGTTTTAAACGAGTGGCCGCCTGTTTGGACACCAAATAGGCGGGACAAACAAGCGGCCGCCTGTTTGGCCACCCTGTTTGGCGCAAAACAGACGACCGCTTGTTTCGCATTTGTACAAAAAATCACTCTGCGAACTAAGTGACCAAATTAGCCACGGTATATATGCTAAATTTTCATAGTTGATAGTGGTTTTGAATTTATAGTGGTTGATCCTTCGTTTATAAGCAACTGCGCACAGAAAATTGATTAATTCAGAATATTTAGCGACATTTCTCTTTAGTACATATTAGTGGAATATTTTAAAAAATTGCCAATCAATTTTTGTGAAATAATCAAATAATCACTGCAAAGATTTATGTATTTGTCATCTTTATTATACAGTTGCATGATAATTGTAAAGAAAAAAAGCTGTGGAATAGACCACATCGACTGGAACAAATCATTAGTAATATTAAATATATAGTATATGCAAAACAGATTATTCATCAAAAGATTAATTATTTTAAAGACCAAATTACATTCTGCATGAATAAACGTGATTTCTAAAATGCAATTTTCAATGCAGTTATATAGAGTTTATGATTGTTAGAAATGGCAGAATAAAGCTTAAAATTGCCTCGATAATTGTATTGTAAAAATAGTAAGAATACAACCAGGGGCTGCTTGAGAAATCGTATCAAACCTTAAATTTTTCTGTTTTCATTTAAGATTTTGAAATAGTTGTAGAAAGCGATAACTTATAGGCCTTACATTTCTACTTTACGATCCAAAGAATTTCACAAACTTTAGCGGCAGTGAAAAACCTTTGAGTATCAAGTTGGATGATACTTAGTAAAAGCAACATAATCTCCTAGATCAGGCACAATTTTGATTTTCAACAAAAGATCTTCTTAATAAAATAGATAATTAGCACTGATAATAAAAGAACGAAAGAAATTTTTCGAAAGAAATATTGATGGTCACCGAAAAGAAAACAAAATAATTGATAATTATGTCAACTTACCTTTTCCCATGGTTGATATTGAGAATAATTATATGGACCAGTCGTGCTGTCATCTTGACCTAAATATGGTTTTAACGACTGGTATTGGGAGTAATTAAGCGGACCAACACTGGCACCTTCAATCTGACGCACATCTATATCCTCTCCAGAAGATAACAAAATAATAGTACTAATAAAAAGGGTAACAAAGTAAAAAAACATTCTTTTAAACAGTAAAGTCATATTGAATCTTGTTTGTGTTCATCTGGTGTACAGCATGATTTGCAATATACAGAAACATGTCGAATGTGAGTTTACAGAACTCTAGCTGCCCTTGTATCTCCTTTAATTCAAATCAGCATAATATGATAGAAAGTTGCATCGCAAAGTTGCAGGGAGGGAACAAAGTTTGGTGTTTTACAGGGAAAGATAAGTCACAAAAAAACTTTCTACAAAGATGTAAATGGGCATTTTGGCATACTATAGATCTCTTATGATCTTAAAATGATTTTCCAATCAAATGAAGTATACTATTGTAGTTCTGTCAATAAATCTGACCTAAGTTATCTTGGAAAATATTTGATCATAAATCCGTTTGATATGAACTTTGAATTGTTGTACATCAAAAGAAACTCTCAAACTACATTAGACCACTTAACGGTCAAAATTTCATCATTGGTAATAGGTACAAACAAACTAAATTTCAATAATAGAAAATATGAAAACTGAAATGTATTAAAAAAATTACACACAGTTGTAGGTATATGTTCTGGCTTGTCATTCTAATAAGGAAATAGACATATTGATGTCAGAATAATTAAATATGAACAAATGATGACATACCAGCTTATATGACGTTGTATAACTATCAATTTAAAAATTATTAATGCCAATCTTGGCACCATGTTTCTATTTGACAAATATATAGATATGTAGGCGAGACCTATAGACACCTCCATGAAAGAGTTAAGGAGCATTTTAAGCAAAAGGCGTCACACATCTTTAAGCACTTTGAAAAAAATCTAATTTGCAAAGAAAAGTGTGACGATTCATGCTTTCGCGTTATTGAGTGACAATTCTGTTTTTAGGCTTAAAATCAAGGAAGCACTGCGCATAAATTGGATCAAACCGGAGCTTAATAAACAGGTAAAACATTTAGCGGTAAGTATTTCCGTATGAACAAAAAAATTAATACGGTCTCCTTTTTCGCCTCTTCCTTTCCCTGTGTCTTTGGCCTTTTATTGTATATTTCGCACCCTACTTTTAATACTTTTACTCGCTTTGATATATCTAATATTATTTCTTTTTATTGTAAATATCCACTTTGTTCCTTTGTATATTTTAATTACTGTTCCTATGGTAACAAAATTGTAACTTTTTAAAATGCATTTTTTAACTTGTAACATTTTACTGAGACCACTGAAGAAGGCAAAAGTAGGGCTGAAACTAGTATGGTATAAATTGTAAATACACACTATGAAACTAAAAAGCGTTTTTATTTTTCTTATATATATATATATATATATATATATTTAAGATTTCCAATAAAATAGAATATATTTATTACCGTCAAACACAACCAAATGACGCTTGGAACACATTATAACGTCAATCAATTGAACACACTACTATGCAACCTTTTTATTTAACGTCTTTTTTTTGTAATCATTTCGCTGAAGATTGCTGTTAAAATATATAGAATATTCTTTTGAATGAACTCACCGACACCTTCAAACAAGGAAAAGTTGGACTGTACCGAGATGATGGCCTAGCTGCATTGAAAAACGTTAATGGTCACCAAGCCGATAAAGTTCGGAAAAATACAATAGCTGGAGTCTAGACATTACCATACAGACCAATCTAAAAATACAAAAGTTGGAGTCTAGACATTACCATACAGACCAATCTAAAAATCGTGAACTTTCTAGACTTAACAATCGACGGATCTTTTAAACCTTACCACAAACCAAATCAAGTCCCTTAATATGTCAACACAAAATCAAACCACCTGGCATGCATTATAAAGCAACTTCCTCAACCCATCAACGAGAGGCTACAAGACCTTTCCTCTAATAAAGAAATCTTGCAAGAATCTGCAAATTTTACAGCAAAGCTCTTAAAGAAAGCGGACACAATGGAACATTATAATACAACAAACCCGACCAAAAGAAATCTAGAAATAGGAGAAGAAACATAAAATGGTTTTATCCGTAATTCCAACAGTTTGTTATAGTTGTATGTCTAATGTATCATCGTATATCAAATCTCACAATGCCAAAATTCTCAAAGCATCAAAAAAAACCAAGAACGAGGTGTAATTGCATTAAGAGCACGATTTGTCCACTTAAAGGTAATTGCATGATCGATTATGTAGTCTACCGTGGCAAATAACTAACCAAGAAAGATAGTGAAAGAGAGCACAGAAATTCGACGATCAATCCTAAAAATAAATCAAGTTCAAAATTAGCTGTTCACATATGGCACGAAAAAGACACTGATCAAACACCATCCACAGTTGCCTGGTCAATCATCGATTGTGCCCAGCATAAAGAAACGGAGACAGAAACTGCAAATTATGTCTAGCTGAAAAATACCATATAGTTTTCAAACCTTTTGACCTTATTAATAAACGATGCAAGATTATTAGTTTTTTTTAAGTAACTTGAAGTGATTTTACAAAACCTTTAGCTATATTTTATTGTTCATCCATATTCTTTTATCTAGTTTTATTCGTTTTACTCATTTTATACATTCCCACGGACCACTTTGATTATTTTATCCTATTTTAACGATTTTAAACACTTATGTGCATGCCTTGTGGAATTCTTTTGTTTGCAATTTGTATATATTAAATGATGATTTTTTTGCTTCTGAATGATTGCACAAGCTGTTTTTATTTTGTCTCACTAAATTATACATATGATTTGTTGTTTAGTACAAAATAATCTGAAGATTGTAGTGGCAACATTACATGAAATTTTTGAGATCTTTCGGATAAAAAAACTCTTTTATCCAATCGAGAACGTTTATTTCTATGCCGTAAACTTGCAATTTATTAATTAGACGGTGATGAAGTACCTCATTAACATATTTTTCAAAATCGAGATAGATTGCAAACCTTATTAAGGTGGTTTAGTTTTTTCTTTTGATTTTGTGTCCATTTGATTTAATTTGTGTAAAAAAAAATTTCTGTCTAAAACGAGATAAAGATACAAACCTCGCATTTGTTGCATTTGTCGTAGCATCATACTTTGATTTCGCTGATTAGGTACTTGTGGTTGAATAGGTTGTATTTGAGCAGCTTGGATCGGTTGGATCTGTGCTGCAGGTAGTTGTTGCAACTGCTGAGTACCCATTGGCATCCTAGACTGGACTTGAGCTGATTGATTTGATAATTGCATACTTTGATATTGTTGTTGTTGCAGTAACGATTCACCTTAGAAAAGACAAGAATAATCAAATAACTTTGATTTTAGCTGAATCAAATTTTTTTTCTAACACAAACCTACCTAACCCTTTAATGCCCAAATTATTTTTATTCTGTTTTAAATCTTCTCTTGTATGTTCGTTCTGAAGCGCAAAAAGTAATGGCAATAATTGTTTATCTAATTTCTTCAACTCTTTACTTACCACTGTTGCCATACGGCACTGTACCCATATGGCAACATGACATTTGATGGACGTTTCTAGCCCATCATATGTCATGTTGCCATATGGCACTGTTGCCATATGGTATACAGGGTATCGAGAAAAAAGTATCTAACATCTTTCTTATATAGTCTCTTTCATTAGACTTTTGATAGCAAACTAGCAAACTTTAATTTAAGCTATAATTGATAATCAAGGATTATATATAAATTTATCAATAAATCATACTTAATTACTATTTTAAACATTCCTATTGCACGATTATTATAGTTTATGTTTTAATTTTAATAACATGACACCCAGATTTTTGATATTTCCTTTTCTCCAAAAGAAAGTTATTTGCACAATAAATTCACTTTTTTTAAAGTGTTTTTGCTTTCTATAAGATACCTATAATAAATTTTTCAATAACCTTCATTTATCTGACATTAAAAAAATCTTTTGTTTGCCAGAGGAACCTCGACAGCTTACCAACTCGTGATTATTTACAAATACCTTTGATCGAAAGTTTCCAATTAGTACCACTTATTCGCCATTTACGAACCATCTCTGAACGATTCAATACCAAATGAAAATAGTTATAAATGGTTTTACACCAGAACCTTTCCGGGTTGACAAACAAAATGGTGCACATAGTGGGGAAGTTTGTCTTTATTTTAACTCCTAAAAGAGACTACAAGTAGTACCCCAAATTCACATGCAAACGTTTTCTTATAACTGGAAATTAATGGAAATGTTGAAGTTGGGATATTTTGCGCCTCTTTCTTATGGCCTATGCCTACGGTACTATTGTAGACTCATGTGTTTTGGTGCATTAAATGTCTCGTTATTCGAGATGTGCGGATTTTCTCTTTTCAAATTTGTCAAGGTTTATTAACAAAATTGGCGTGTATAACCGTTTTATTCTTTTGGACCAACATATTGCATGCAAAATGTCAAGTTATAATTGTGTAAGTGTTTTTGATATCAAAAGAGAGTAATTGATAGCATTTAATTCTATTCTCATATTTTTTGTACCCCAAAACCTCATGCTGAGAAATTGCTTTCAACAACAGAAAAAGGTGACCAAACTTATGAATCTCTCTTGGTGGCATACTGTTTGATAAGTACTTAACAGAAGCAGACGTTAAACGACCAGCCGTACTGATTACTGATGGGAATGGCTCTCGATTTGACTATGAAGTGTTAATCTTTCTTCACCAGGCTAATATTTTTCTCTTTCTGTCTCCACTTGATACAACCGGTCTTCTCCAACTTCTCAACCAGATTAACCAAATTCTACATAATCATTACAGAAATGTAAGCAAGGAATGTTCACATCGCTCTCAACCATCAGTAGAGAAGTATTTATGAACATCCTAGCAGCACCACAACAAATTAAATCACCAAGGCTGCCGAAAAGTTGGAGTCACAGCTTCTAAATTAAGTATTGACTTTATGTAGCGAGAAAGGTTTAAGAAGACAGAAGCTACATTGGATAAAACTCCTACCAAAACTATACCAGCGAATGTCATTTCCCAAAAAAGGTGTAAAAAAGGGCACTGCTGATTAACATATGCGAAAATCAGAATCATTAGAAGCGCATGTGAAGAGAATACAAGGATGTGGATTGGATCTTAATAGTATTCCTGGCTTTTTAGAAATAGAAAAGGTAAAGAAACCAAGATTCTTCTCAGAGAAAATATGGGTAAGTGAGCGGATTGATCGATGGAAGCCAAAAAGATAAGAGAGCTTGTTAAGAACATTAGGAGAAGAAGGATGCTGTAGTACTACAGAAAGAGAAGAAACTTAATGGGAAACAAGAAGGACACGAAACATTCATTAGATGCAAGACCAACTGTATTTGCAAAAATAATCCTTGTCCTGCATTTGGGTTCAAACATTGCTTTAGGCATAATGTCCTTAAATCTGTTTTCAGCAAAGCAGCGTGCCAAGACATGGATGGAAGAAAGCTTACGATGATTCTACCAGCAGCTGCTATCCGGAACAAAAGAATCAAAGTCATTTATAATCTTGGCAGTGATTTTGGAGATATCAGTGTTTCCAAGAATAAACTTCAATAAAAAAATCAATTTAGTCTTTCTTATGTCTTAAATTTCAATAACGTTTGATTATTTTGAGATAAGTAAAAGCTAATTTACAGTATTTTGAAGGTCTTTTTTACAGTCTTTGAATTTATCTTGTTTAAGTATCCTTTTCAATCAGATTTTTGATGGGGTAATTTTCAACTAATCAGAAGTCTAAATTAGACAAAGTTTCTTAATATTTGCACAAGTGGGTGGGTCTTAATATCAGATTTAGAATTCGACAGAAGTGCATTTCAACCCTCCCAACAATTAATCACAAAGGAGTATATATATTTTAAAATCAAGCCAAATAATAAACCAAAACTCTTAACAAAGTAACTTTTTGATTCTTAGAACTTAAACATTGTTTGTATAAACGTGAATATGTTACAAGTCACTTGTCAATAGATGGACGAACTGGGAAATTCAATTGAAGTTGACAACTGATGACAACTGAGGACAAACTAAGTGACAACATTAGTGACGTGGTGGTTTGAGGAGAGAGGTTTCAACAAAAATGAGGTGCATGGTTAAGGAAAAGCCCATCCTTGGCCTATACATAGTCGTAGATTAAGAAAAGCATAAGGGGCCTTTTTTCTTGTTACAACGTGGCACAGACAGTTCCTACTACTATTTTGCATCACTAAAAGCATTTTTAATAAAAATTATTCTTTTGCACTGATCTTTTAACTTGAATTAAATCCAAAAAAATCCTTCATATTTCCCCAAACAATCGTACAATCTTTTTCTCGATTGATTTAATTATAATTTAATTATCTGATTAAAATCAATGTATCCTGAAAGTTGCAGAAAAGAATAATGATGGAACTCTCCGTAAGAAGGCAATACGACATACGACATACGATGTCTATTAGAAAGAACGCTAATAACGGATTTTAATAAACGGAATTAAAGACAACTTTGTCTAATTTAGACAATCAAAAATTGGATTGCTTCATCTTAAAATATCACAACTTTATCAAAACTGAAAATTTGGTAAAATTCTTATGTGAACCAATTAAAATCTTAATGATGTAATATTAGACAGTTTTGGATAAAGGCCCATAGCCTTATATAATATTTACAAACCTTCATGCGGCATACGTTTTTTTTCTAAAGAAAGCCTAAATTTCTGCTGATGCTGGGCGTTCTTATCTTCTCATCATTTTTCAGCCTCAGATGTTATTCTTAGAAAAACTTCAGAGAAAATGTCACTACAGTGTGTCCACGAAAAAGTACCCCTTCGGAGACAAATTTTTATCTGCAGTTAAAGCCAAGTTTAATATATGCCAGAGCTACTGTATTCTGTGTTCCGTGGTTTTTAAAAAGCGTGCAATTTTAAGCGTGCAATTCATCATTCTTTTATAAAGATGACAGGCTTTAGCTGTGACACTAATCACAATTACTGCACCTCTTTTGAAAAACCTCTGAATAAAGAATTAATGTATTATATTAACATATACAACTAAAATCATGAGATTTCTAACAAGCATACACTTTTTTGTGGTAAACAAGTAAACTTATGAATAGTCACGAGAAAAGTTTCTTTTCACATCCGTTATACAAACAAATTTTATATCATTGTATAAAACTTTATTTATTGCTTAAATTAAAACATGACATCAACTACAGATAACCATTTGTCTTCGAATGGGTACTTTTTTCGTGGACACACTGTATAGCAAGCTAAATTCAAAGACTGTAAAAAAGACCTGTAAACTAGCTTTTTTAGATCAGTGATCTAAAACATTAATAACAATTTACAACAACCATTCTAACGACACCAACTCGACAGTATTTCCTTCCTGGGTATGATGTTCTTATAAAAAACGTACTGTTATATAATACTTACGAACCACCATGCTGCATTAGCATTGAATATCTCATAAAACATCAATCTCTATATTGGCACACTGATTCAGAAAAAAGAACAGAATGTTGGCTTCAAAACACATACACATGTGATATGAAAAAAAGTTTCTAAAATTTCTTTCAAAAATCAAAAATCAACATTGCAGACGATTCTTACATACTTCAATCAGCAGCGAAATGGTATTTTATATAAAAGAATACATTATTTTAAAATATTAGTTATGCATGCCGTTTTCCTATAAAAAAACGTAAACAAACCGAAATATTTCGAAAAGGTAAAAGGTTAATTCGATGAACTCTTTTTAACAATAACTATTCCAACGTCTACGATTGAGGTTTGTTGTACAAGTGATATGCCAACATGTTTTGCGCAGAAATTAGGATTTGATACTAACGTTCTGTGTGTCATTTCCGTTGCAAATATTTTGAGAAATTTCAAGAAATCTCAATAAAGAAGTCAAAATAATAACAGAACTAGTCCAGCAGCATAGTTTTAAATCTTGAGAAGTCAACTTTTACCACTTTACAGTAAGTTTAAAGAGAACAAATTTCAAGAAAACATTTCGAAAAAAACAACATCGTAGACGAAACAGCAAAACCTTTTCTACCATCATGCTTTCTCTCACCCAACACACGTTCTCTAGACCACAAGAACTTACTTAATAAAAAGAAAAATATTGAAATACAAAACGAAACGAAAAGGTGATAAACGTCTTTATAAATACGAAATTTCATTACAAACTTTCAAGAAAGGCAAATAAATGATTAGCTATTATAGCACCTTTTTTGTTGTCGTAGCCTCAGCTAAAATTGATGAGTTTCTTTCGTGACTTCCAATAAAATATTTCACAAAAAACAACATTGTAGACGAAACAGCCAAACCTTTTCTAATCATCATACTTTTTCGCACACAACACGCATTCTCTCTCATCAAAAAACTTCATCTTCGACTTCTTCACTACTTTCTTTTCTTTATTTCTAAAATAAGTACTTATATATATATATATATATTTATATTTTCATATATTTATATAAAAGAAGAATTTTATTTCGTTCTACTTAAAGCTTGTGCGAGTTTGTTTTTATCATTTTTATCATATATATTTATTTATATATCCATCTATTCATTTGAACTATAATATAAGAGAAAGAGAGAATTAATTATTCATGGTTTTAACATAGTGAGTGTGAACAGTGACTGATGGAATGAGCTATATGAACTCTGTATGGATAGATTGAAATGCTGTTAATTATTCCACGAGCGGACAGTCTAAGAAGTCCTTACAATTACTTGGAACATACTTCAAAGTGATTACATGGTCCCTGTACTTACTTGGTAATTACTTGGACATAAACATGTGCCCAAGTACTTGAAAATATAAATAAAATCCATGTTAATTAATTGGATATAATGTAAAGAGTCCAATTAATTACTTGGCACTGAGAGTTTGACAATTAAAATATTTTAACCCAGTAAGTGTGAACAGTGACTGATGGAATGAGCGATACAACCAATAGACATGAAATCTGATTGGTTATTGAAGTGCTAGTTAGGAGAAATATCAAAAAGGTTTTCATATTTTTTAACAGAAAATGTCTGTTAAGCATTTTTTGGCGTTCTTATAAAAAAGAGTTCAATTAATTGATACATACTTCAGACACCCTGAGTTTGTGACCTGGGAGTGAATTTTCTCACTGGGATATTGAGGAATACATGCTTTGTAAGAATATTTTGCTAGTGCCTTTATTTCGTCGAATAATCCAGCCTATTTCTTTGACTAAACTAAATAACAATCAAAGCTGAAAACAGTTTTTGTGAATACAATTTTCATTTTATCCATCATTTATGAAATATCAAGAAATTCAATATTATTAAATTATTCATTTACTTTGAAATAGAAAGGCCTTGTTATGTAATAAACATGAATACTTTAAAATGCACTTCATTTATATTAATTATTGTTGTATGACTTGCACACATTTTAAATGAGTGAAAATTGATAAATTGTTCATACCCCCCAAAATATTTTCAAAATATTTTTATACCTTGCAGTTTTGTTGTCAAATACTCATAGATGAATCTTCTAACACGTCGACATTAATTAATCAGAATTTGTCAATCTAAGCTAATTAATGAACTGCTCCCTAAAAAGGTAAGAGAAATCGAAAGCTTAATTACTTGTTTAGTAATAAAATTCTATAGTCTGTACAAAAAGTGTAAACAGTGAGTTTTGAAATGCGTATAACTTCTTTAATTTTCATTCGCTTAAGCTAATTTTCACAATTATTTTAGCTATTAACGAGCACTTTAATTTGACATAACTAAATTTGAAAATGAAAAAAAAATTGCGGTCAGAAAATGAAAAATAAAAAAAATAAAAAACTTCTTTATTTCGAATATGAATTGCAAAATTTTTATTTCAGATTAATCCGCTATCTTATCTGATCTCGAAAATGTATCTATTTCTTTTTTATTTTCATTTATCACAAAGTTACGGTATGATTTGTGACCCCTAGTTCAGCCAAACTAAGCCTTATCAAATTCATCAAAAATCGTCATATTTAGGCTCGACTAGGGGTTACAAAACATACTGTAACATCATGAGAAATGAAGCTAAAATAAAACTGAGTAGATTTTTTAGATCAGCTAAAATAGCCAATAAAGGTGATATTAAAATTATAAGATCTTTACTCGAAACAAAGAATTCTTTTTTTTTTCATTTTCTGACCGCACTTCTTCATTTTCAAAAATAATCATATAATTAAAATGCTCCTCAATAGCTACAATATGTGTGGTAATTAGCTTTTAACCGAATAAAAATTAAAGAAGGTACACGCATTTCAAAAATCACTGTCTACACTTTTTGGACAAACTATAACATCATATCTTTTTTAGGCTAATACAAGGATGATGATTTTAGTCAGTCTCAAAATAATATAACTAGATTTTTGTAATAGTCATAACTTTGTTATCTTTTTACTCGTTTTATCACACGGCGTAGGTATAAAGGAGCACTTTAATATTATTTGATTTTTAAAGTCAATGAAGAAGAATTGTGTTTGGAAATTGATGAAGAAAAATTATCAACTTCTTTATTTCTGAACAAACATTTAAAATATTAGAATTAGAATCAGCTATCTTAGCTGAACTCAAAAATGTATTTATTTTCATTGTAGCTTAATTTGTCACGAAGTCACGGTATATTTTGTGGACCCTAGTCAAGCCCTCAAAACCGTCATATTTTGGCTTTTCGATGTTTAAAAGTATTATCATGATTTTTGATTTTTGATGTGATTCACTAAATGTTTTACCAATACCATGACGAATGTGGAGAATGAATTTTCTAAATCAAATAAGAAGCAAAACTATTGCACATATGTTTTACACGCTTTTTAA
>JAUKPT010002298.1:0-13480 GCA_032273505.1 Nanomia bijuga | reverse complement strand
AGCAAATAATATCACTTTATACTTCAAAAATGTGAAGGATAATCGATAATCGGGTTGTATTGTACAACTTTAATTGCGTATTTTAATAACAAAACGTATTCATAATTATGACATCATGATTATGTCAAAATATCAGTTTTTGGCCGATTCCCGTTCGAGACACATTTTTTTACAAATATTCTTTTGCAGATATTAGTTTTAAACTCGTGTCCACACTAAGTCGAGTGAAGAGAATTTGAAGGTGACGTTAAAAGTCTTCAACATGTGATTTTTACCTGGAAAAGTTGAAATATATGGAAATATACCTGGATACAGAACTCTCTTCAAGTGAACAAATTTTCGTTTATCTCTTTTACAAGTTTTTCAATTCAAAGTAGGACCATTTTTATCGGGTTATAAAAAATCGGATCTTAAAATTTTCCCGATATTTTGAACTTTCCGTCAATCGCGCGATTGAACTTCCTATTAAGTTTTTTATGCTTAAAATCAACTTTTTGCTAGATATTTTGAGATTTTTAGACGTCTACAAGAAGCAAACATTGTCCGGATATAAAATCATCAATGAAAGCTTAATTTTACAAGAAAAACAGCTTATGACGGAAAAGAATCATAGGTATGCCTTCTTGCATTACTCGCGATCCTTATAAAGGCAGTTCTGACATCACGCTGTAATCTTAACGCCTATTATGAATCGTATTATTCAAATACTGGACCATAATGCGTGAATATATAAAGAAACGAATAAAAGAAATAAATCTTTCTAAACAGATCAGTCATTTTCAACAGCTCATTAATCTCTCTCAAGGTGGCGCCTCTCTCGCTTTGGTTGGATCTCGCGACACTTCATCGATCAAACGGCGATTGTCGTTGATATAAAAGGCGTCAAAAGTGAAATTGAATATTATTATTGTTCATCAAAGTTCAATCATGTTGCTACGAGTGTTTGATATTTTCTTTAAATCTTTCATGTGTAATTTATGTAAATTTGTATTTTGGTCAAGATATTTTTTACATAGTTGCACCGGTTTATTTTACATCAAGTATTGCAATTGCATACGTTTTTTAAGCAGCTTGGAGAGCTTATTATTATTATTTAAGTTCTAATTTTTATCTGGCAAAATTAGAACTAAAGTTATCTGTTAAATGTTAGAGGATGAAAGGGTACCTTAATTGCTCATTTGTGAAGAAAATCAAAATACCAGTTATGAAGTTCCTCTCTAATTTTCTTTCTAAATTTCAGTGTCTCTTACTATGCTAACTTAAGTACGCATCATTTTGTTTACATATTTTAGTTATACTATTCAATACTTGATAATTCCTAGCAAAATCCTTTTCTTGGTTAAAATCGAGAGCCAACAACGGGAATGGTGTTTTTATTATTTCTGAATTTCAGAAAACTACAAATTGAGATATTTTTTGAGTTAACCAATCGGAAACATCATGTAATACCTTACCTAACCACTTAATCAGCAGCAAAATTATAAACACAATTTTGAGATAAACCCTTCAAGGAAATTAAATATCAATATTCAATCTAAACAACTAAGAACATACAGAGACAAATTGAATCGTGGCTAAAACAACAATTCTCATTTAGTCCATTCAAAACAGTGTTTTGCTCAAACTATCTTTAATGTAATTTCCGTCAAAGCATCCAATGAACTCTATTCGAAAAGACTGCAAACATCGTTAGGAATTTTGGTTTTATCTGATCTATTGCATAATATAACAGAAAAGTGATTTTAAAAATTATATAATTATAATAAATAACAACGTTAACAATTCATGGTTGAAACTGAATAATAGACATGTAAATACTGTATATAACATGTTATGATGGTAGAGGTTGAAGTATTATAAGGTAATATAAGTGACATGGTAGTGATTGGAGAAACTCAACCATAGTGGTAATGAAGTTGTTAGTTTAAGGTAAAAGGTTAATTTGGTTTACAAGTGCTACATAGGATACGGTAAAAGTTGTTATTATTTGGTAAAAGACTACATAGTTTAAAAAACAAAAATGGTTGAAGATGAAGTTAAAGGCGAAGAGACTTCTTGTCTTATGGTGGATATTGAGAATTCAATAGATCAGGTATTTGTTTAACATTTGTCAAACTTTGTGGCTTTGCTGTCTAAATAAAATGACAGACGTTGAACAGGTTGAATTGTTTCAATATGCCTTTATTGTTTATTGATGCTTCTGTTAACCAATGAATGATTAAAAATAACATAGTATTTGGAACGAATGCACCTATTCAGTTCCAGGTAAATATTGTTAAATTGGCATGGACAAACATGAACAAACTAAGAACGATTTTCACTTGAACTGGTGAAGGGAGATATACTTTCAGACTAAAAAACAGACTAATCAACTTTTACAGGAAGGATGTCATTGGCGTGGATCGTGTCGTGTAAAATCTGCTAAATATTCAATCAAAGTTAGAAGGAGGCACGACGGCGATAAAGAGAGATAGTAATATAAAGTTCGTCCCATTAACATTTACATGTGTGTTTTGCAGTGAACAATATCGTTTAAGTCGGGAAATATACTTAATTCGATTAAGATCAAGAATAAGATTACAACAAAGATGCGACGAAAACATCTAAACTGTCAAAATGAATATTTAATCGCTTTGTGCTTTCATAATCTATTTCAACCCTATTTGTTTCAAATTGCCATGGCAATAGGCCCAGCCACTACCCCCTGCAACAAATAGGATTAAGATTATGAAATAGTTGATGTAACTCTTCAATAGTCAAATGCTCTTGATATGGCCTTTAAATGAAAGAAAGAATATTAAAATGTCTTTGAAAACGGCAACAGACAAATTGAATAGTACTAGTTTATTTCAAACAAACCAGGAGTAATAGGGACAAGATAACTTCAGGAGAACCCTTGAAATATTGGAAAGGCCAAAACACTTTATAGGGTGCTGGAGAAAGTACAAAAATATTAGGTCGTTCATCTAATTTGTACATATAATTTGTAACAATAGGTAGCGCGTTTCCCAGACACATAAGAGAGATGAAAAAGAACACATCTTATCAATTTTATGAATTATATCCTATACCAGATAGTATTGACGTCAGTGTTGAAATGACGGAATGCGTCTTGTGATAACCGATCAAGTCAAGTTTAGTGCATAAATTCTTTTTACCCCTGCGCCACAAGCCACAAGCCCTAAGCAATGATTTGATTTTGCTTGGAGTGGGCATTTTTGCTTAAGGTGAGCTTGGGGTGGCAGATGGTCAAAATATTGTTTGGAGTAGCAATTCTTCTTGTGTAACATCACATGGGCTGGAGAGGCATAAAAATCTGCTTAGGGTAAAAGATAATCTCCGTCAATTACATTTGGTAAGTGTTAGGGAAAGTTCATTGCGTCAATTCCGATTTCCGATATCGGGATTAGTTAGGAGATTCAATCGAGGACAATTTGCTTGGGGTTTTGCTTTAGGTAGATTTCCCTGGGGCTGTAAATTAAGGGTTAGACAAATCAAGGTAAGGCATGATGGTGTAATTTTCACATTTCTTTTATAAGATACCAATTGACTACCCAAGAACGTATTACCCTTACAAGTGATCTTATCATTAGGAGAAGGGCTAGGTAGAGATAAGTTTTCAACATTTTTGCCGATATTTTCTGATTAATCCTTGATTATTTACTTAAATACTCAAACAAAGAATACTATTTCCAGAAAGAAAATTTAAATTTGTAACTATCATCATTTTATCAAAGTGACACCAACGTGTGGAAGTTTACGTGGTACAACAAGTTATTATTTTGAGAGGTGATAGAGAACACATTTCATCAATCAAATTACATTTTAAACCAGATAGTATTGGCGTATCGGTGTTGAAATGCGTTTAAAATTTGAGTAACCAATCCTACCAAAATGATTGCACATCTTTTATTTATAAGTAAGGACCGTTTCTTTGGTTGGTGCTTGAGTGTATTTTGCCGATATTGTTAAATTTATTACCGGCATTGCCGGATTTCCCTTCGTCTTTAATTGAATATTTATTATTCAATGAGCTAAAAATTAAAACAAAAAGTATTGTGCTTGTGTTAGCTATTTTGCCAGAAGGCAGTCTTAAAACAAAGAAGTGAAAGAAATGCACTATGTAACCCCTCGCCAAATCTTTGAAATTTATTGAATACTAATCTAGAAGAAGTGCCAATGCTTTTCCTTAGACATTTTAGTTTATAGATTACCCATGGCCAGCTTAAGATATGGCCTTATTCTGTGCCGAAAGATTTTCGGGGTTATTGACCCCTACAAAACACAAAAAATTGGTACTAAATTGCAAATATGTCACGTTTTCATGAACATCTAAGTTTCATTTTTGGTAGGATCATAGATCGCATTTAATGGTACCAACATACTAAATGACAACGTTTTTCTCGCCGGCGACTTTGCCGACCCCTGCCCCGTGCGCGAATCTTTTTAATTATGTGTATTTCTTTTTTGTTAGTGTATCAGTGGGTATAGATAACTGGTATCATCCCACTGATAGTCCTTGTTTTATCTTTTACTTTATTTTTACTTTTGTTTTTGTCTAACTGTTGTAAATAATTTTGAATATAAAAAAAAATAAAAATAAATAAATAAAATAAGGCCATATCTTAAGCTGGCCATGAGAATACCTAACCGGAGGATTTATACTCTGCAAGGCCCTAAATACTCAGGTCCGCGTAGCTAGGGAGTAAAAATTATTTCCGTCAACATTTGATTTAGCGCAAAATCTGATTATATTTTAGATATTGACATAAAGCAAAACCAGGTTCAAAGTTTTGATAGTGTTACAATATTCACTTTTGAAATCTACAGAAAATTGTCGTGAATTAGATAATTTGTACATTTTTGATGCAGTATGAAGATATTGATTTGAAAATTTACCCGAGACCGATATTTAACTAGTGTCTCATCGCTGTTTAGAGCAAAGGTTTTTTGCTTTAAGATTAACGAAAATATATTCTGTCAATCTACCTAAACCTAACCAAATCTTCTTAACCGATAATTCTACTTTTTGGATTGTTGTATTTTTTACGCACAGTTTTTCTGCGTGAAATATTAGAGAAGTTTGATATGTGGAGGAATTTTTAGATTAAATATTTGTTTAACACTTTGGAAGAGTTTACCTCATTCAGTACCAGAACACCGTTTTAGACTTCCTATTGACGTAAAAAGAGGATAAAGCCTTACATTGTTTTGCTGATTTCCTCTTATTGCAAATGCGAATTTACTCTCCGTTTCTTAGGAGCTAACCTTTAAAAGCAACGAAACTATCTTTCAACATTCGTTCTTGACCAATCTAATTCTTAAAAAAAAATTTTTGAATGGAAGTATTTGTCATACAGAGTTTGTCTGTGTGAAATGTCAAATAATATGGGGGAAGTTTGACATGTTGAGTGTATTAAGCTGAAATATATATCAAGATTTGTTTACTCTTATGATAATTTTGGCTAGGTCATCTTCTCTTGGCAGTCATGAATTTGTGAAAAAAAGGCAAAACAAATTAAGAAATTAGATATACCATCTCAAATCATACAATATTTAGAGCAGAACTGTTTCTTAAAGTGTCATAATATTGGAACTTCAAAAAACTATGATATTTAAAGTACGTTTCTGTCCTCAGCTTGTTCATAGGAAATAAAACTGGCCTTGTAATACCCTATTGAATTCTATTGTAAAATATTAAAATAATAGAAAACCATTTCTCTCTTTGTTGCAACACCCGACGATTAGTGATAAATCCTTTCGTTCGTCGCATAAATCCGAAAAATCAAAGCAAATTAGTTAGTTTGCCATGCGCAAAATACCAGCCAGAGAAATGGAGAAAAGTAAATTGGGAAAAATGACCAACAAAAAAATCGTGACAACGAGTCTGTAGGAAGTCACTTGCTTTACAAATGTTCTAACTTGTTCATATCGGACAAAGATATTGAAATGTTGCGAAAGTTAAGAAAGATTTGCTCAGCGAAAAGAAACTTTTTAGTAGTGTTTCATTGTAATTCATCGGATCAAACTGACAAAAAATTTGATAGGTAATTTGTCTAACGAAAATGTGTTTCCGGAAAATGTTGTCTAGCAATCTTGATATGCATTTTTTGTAAAGATTCTTACTTTTTTGAATCCATAAATGAACTATATATCTTTTTCATTCTCCTAAAGGCTTCCCTCAAGAATGGTTGCAACATCGAGCTTGGGAAGAGTATTACCGATCTAACCGAGAAACGTGTTCGTTTGGAATGGAAAGACATTTGCGTGGAAACGGTTCCCCAACCACCCACGTGTTTGCAAAGAATTAAAAAGTGTTTTAGAAATGACAGACAAGTGGAAGGCCCACAACCAATTCAAATCCTGAAAAATGGTAAATATTTTAAGAAAATTAGGCTCTTTTACTCTGATGCAACCTACTATATTCCTCTCCACTATAATTGTGTTTTAAGATCAAAAGATCATTTGGTTCATAGCAGCTTCGATGATAATTTCAGACATATTGATCAAGTTTAGAAAATTATCTCACAGTATCCTCTTTTATTTCTAATTTTGTAGTGAGTGGTGTTGCAGAACCTGGCAGTTTGTTGGCAATTATGGGGTCCAGGTAATTTTCTTTTTCCATAATTCAGGTAATTGAGTTATGCCTATGACTTGTGTTCAAGATAGTGGATTCGCCTCTGAAAGTAAAACTATTTCCACTCCATACGTTAACCTTATTTCAAAGAAGAATGAATGAAGTATTCCCATTATATCTTTTTTAATCTAAGTGCCTGTTCGCCAAATGTTTGTTCAAATCGGCCATTGTGCCTCGCAACATTTACATTTATTGCTACAAGTGTTTATTTGCGTTCCGTCTTTAACCACTCTGAAATGATTTTTCAGTGGAGCAGGCAAGACAACGTTATTGAACGTCTTATCGAAGCAAAACCTGATGGGGGTAAAGGTAAACGGAACTGTCCTCGTAAACAACAATAATATGAGTCAAAAGATCAAAACAATCTCTGCATATGTTCAGCAAGAAGAATTGTTTGTTGGTACACTGACTGTGAAAGAACACCTCACGTTTCAGGTAATCCCTTAAATCAATTATCTTCAAGAAAAACTACTTTAGATTGAGAAAATGTCAGGTATATAATGTTGGTGTATAAATCGGGTGGGATGCTGATATTTTTGTGAGGGTCTAAGACAAAGATTAAAATGGATGAAATTCAAGGTAACTTTGTAAAAAAAATGGTTTGGATAAACAGAATTGATGCAAACAGTACTTAAAGATTCCGTAACTAATTTTAGAAATATAAGTTCCATAAACATTTAGTCTGACGAAAAAAAAAACAAGTGGTCGAATATAAAGATGATACAGATGCAGATGGAAAATATGTAAGACAAAATTAAGACATACAAAGTCACAGCAACAGATGTAGACACATGCTCACGACAAAGTAAAAAAAACAACACATAAACTAGTATCTCATAAACTCCCTTTATTTTCCATTTTATTTCGAACGAAATCTTTGTCGTGGAACATGTTAAAGATTTAATGTAAACACCAATATCAAAAGCAGAATGAAAAACCTCTTGGTACCCTCGAACACGTGTTTCTTGGCCCTACTTATCTGTTGTACGAAGATGTGGTATTTATTGTGTTTATATGTCATCAATGACAGAAATAATCTAGTTTCTTTATATGGGCGATGAGTGAGAAGGCAGATTATCAACTAACCGTGTGGAGGACACGTGGTAATTCACTCCTATTCAATGATTGTTTCGCTAAAACCAGGCCTCTCGTGGTAAATGCCTCCTTTACACAATAAAATTCTCATTTTTCTTTTAGGCACTTCTTCGAATGGGGAGCAGTTATACGCGTAAAGAGAAGTTAAAACGAGTCGCAGATGTTATTACGCAGGTTTGGAAATGTTTTAATTCATGACAATTCTATTAGTTTTACAACTGGAAAGTTACAAATAATGTCCCTAAGGGGTTCTGCTGATGGACGGGCTCAATTAAACCTTTTTCGTCCAGAGTTGACTTGACTTGCGAGGCTAGCCATTTTTTCTTTGCTCTCACCTTATTCATATTTAGTAGTGTTCCAAATGTTCTATCATCTATTTTCACCTTTTAGCTCGGTTTACTCAAATGTCAAGATACTTTGATTGGTATTCAAGGAAGAATTCCAGGAATATCAGGAGGGGAGTTAAAGAGATTGTCATTTGCATCAGAGGTAGATTGAAGATTAAAATTCCCATATAATTTATGACTTTCGTTGGAAATCTATAACTAGGAGCTGCCTGAAACAGTGAAATGTAGTGAGGGTATTTTCTCAGGAAATACAAAATCATATCTTTCATTTCTCCAGAACAAAACATTAAGGATGAATATCAATGCTTCTTGGGATGCAAAGCGTTATACAATGATTGCTTTTGTTGTCTCTCTGATGTTATTTATTTTATTATTGTTACTTCTTTTGGAAATAATACAATAATGTTTTTACTAATTTAACCTTGATTTTAATGACCTTTTAATTACCAACATGTGATGTGTTAAACATTGGAGTGACCCTTTTATTACTTGTATCTGCTTCTAACAGTTGCAGTATTCTTTTGTCTGAACATATCTAACCAAGCAACTTTCCTTTTCTAAAATTCAAAATTAAATCTTTAGGTTATCACGAATCCAACAATTATGTTTGTGGATGAGCCAACATCAGGTCTTGACTCTTTTATGGCTGAAAGTTCTGTTCAATCTTTACAACAACTTGCAAGTGAGGGGAAAACAATCGTAGCAACTATACATCAACCATCGTCAGAAGTTTTTCAATTATTTAGCAGGTTAGTATATCGGTGCATCCATTATGCATATATTCCTGATGAATAAATCTCTTTATAATTGACCAGGGATTACTTTTTTTCAAGTCGTCTCTATTCAGCATTTATATAATAAGGGATTGTCCTTCTCAATTTCTCTAAATATTAAAGAGTCAAACTTCATTCACTTTATCCTTCTTTGGCTTACTTGTTAGTCAACCTCTCTACTATTAGTAGAGAGGTTGACTAACAAGTAAGCCAAAGAAGGATAAAGTGAATGAATTCCACGAGCTTACTAGTTTTTCAGCCTCCAGCATATACTCCTTTCCATGACCATGACCCATTCTCCTAACAACATATTTCATATTTTAGATTGCTGTTGATGTCAAACGGAAGAACTGCATTCCTCGGTTCAACTAAAGAAGCAGAAGTTTTCTTTAGAGAGTAAGATGTTTTCTTTAAAGTCAGGGAAATCTTATAAGCGTAAAAGCAGGTTTTTGTTAACATAAAGAATTAACACTATTCCGATACTGTTTTTCACTATAAACAAAAATAGAATTAGAAAAAGATAACCTAAAGCTCAATTGAGTTTCTTTGTTACTAATTATTCCTTTTGGTTGCTTTAGAAATGATTACCCATGTCCCTTAAACTTCAATCCAGCTGATCATTACATCCGCACTCTTGCAATGATTCCAGGAAAGGACGAGGAATGTAGGATCACGTCGAATGTAAGTTCTTCTCTATAGACCTTCAATTCTTCTTTCAAACGATTAGCTTCATCATTCCCCATTGTCTACTTTGGATTTTTGTAGCTTATGCCACGTAGCCAACGGGATGCGTGAGATGAGTACGAGAAGCTTGCAATTAGAAGTATTCAGTCGTCTCTAAATTCTTTGCTGAATTAAACATAATTTTCACGCTATTTTGCCCATAAGCTATAGATTAACGGGGGCTTTTGGTTACATGCCTACCTCCTGTGATTGCTAGAATGATATGAAGTTGTATTATTATCTTTTTTAAGAAATTGTGCGATGCATACGATAATGGTGTTTACAAGAGTAATAACAGTTTACACAAAGAAGAGGTAATGTAAATTTTTGTAACCATTTGTCCATAAGGTTATAAAACTTGTTAACAAAATAAATTTTACTGTAATCATCAAGTCAAATTCATACCTATACATTTGTGTCATATTATTACGATCATTTGAAGGATCAAAATCCAATAATTCTATTATCATTCAAATTTACATGGAGAGCTAAACCTTAATTAATATATGTTTTTGATTGATGCATTCATTTTTGGTGTTCAGGTAGATGACATGGATGGAATCTATAGACAGAAAATGTGAGTTACTTCTTATTGATTCACTTTCAATTGTTATAAAACTTGGGTTATCGTGAAACATGATGTTCTTTCCAGACACTTCTCTGAACAACGGTTAATTTACCAAATTCATTTTCTTCTAAGAGAAATAGGTAACTCAACTCCTAATCAAGTATGTCATTTATACTTTTCAGATACAAAGAAGACTCGTTGACCCAGTACCGATCCTTGTTATGGAGATCCTCGAAAGCTTGTCAACGGGAGCCGTACGTCAATACGCTGCGAATGTTTCAAACAATTGTGAGTACTATTTCAAGTGCCACAAAGGGAACAATGCTGCAAACATGTTTTTGGATTGTTGTACTTGCAATTCATTTTTCTGAAATCTGATTACTTTTTCAAAAGAAAAAGCATTCATTTTTTAATGAAGGAATGGAAGCTGTTTTCCTCTGTTCTATATATTGAACCTATCTTACTGTTTCTTGTTACTAGGCAGTTGCGTTGGTGTGTGGATTTGCCTTTTTGAACCAATTTAATGACCAAGATGGTACTCGCAACGTGAATGGTGCTCTTTTCTTCATCGCTTTAAATCTGACATTTGCAAATGCTCTCAGTGTCATATTTGTAAGTAAATCATTTATTTATTTGTATTTTTTTACATTTCTTATTTTAGCTTGATTTCTGACGTCTTATTCTGAAACTATACTTCAGCTGTGTACGTCTACTTGGAGCGTCACGAGCTTAAAATTAAACATAAGGATTTCTTTCAAATGGAGAACATTTGAAATGGAATTTAGTGTAGAGAAAAAAACTTTTAATAACCTATAAAATCTTTCAAATATCCATTTAGGTCTTTCCAGCAGAGCTTCCAATCTTCCTAAAAGAAAATAAATATGGAATGTATCGACTTGGTGTTTATTTTATGGCAAGAACAATTGCAGAAGTAAGTGTGTACTATTCATTTCCAATAGGTGATATGCCCATTTTTCACAAGCTCCTTGGTTAAAAGCACCCCTAATGGGTATTTGAGAAGCATATTTCGTTTCGTTCCAGTTCCCATAGTATGCTCATTTCGCTTATGTAATCAAATATTGTCTCCGGTTCCGCCTTCGCCTCATTTTGGTCCAAGTTCCGCTTCTGCTAGGTAACACTACTTCTTTACTTCCACATGTAAAATTACTTCTTTTCTGTTTCTGCTCCAATCCCTGCTAGAACGTAGAGAGAATTTTAAGTCTCGAATTTTATTTTGTTTTAGTTACCGTGGTATATTCTATCAACATTCATCTATTCAACAATTACTTACTGGATGATAGGTAGGAAATTCTACTATCCTCCGTTGTATGATATAGTAAAGAGATATTTATGAAAGAACACACCCAAAATTTAAACCGGTTCATGATTGCGTATTTAAAACCCCGGATGAATCTATCCAAATTCTGCAATTTTTCCCTTTCAAACAGTTATTTTACCTTTACTTTAGGTCTCAGGAACGATACTGCATCATATTTCATATACGTTGGACTTTGTCAATTAATAGTTCAATGCTCAATATCATATGGTGAGTAAATGTTTGAGATATCAGTATGAAAAACTTAATAAAAAAGATCTTGATACAGCATTCTAAATACTATCAGAGAATAAATTGTTTGACCATGATGTTCATGAATACCATTTTGCAATTTTCAGGATTGATGATTTCATCGATCGCACCAACTGTGCAAGTTGCTCTCTCCGTCACAGCGCCTCTGCTCCTCCCTCTTGTCTTATTTGGTGGTTTTTTCATGATTGATGGGTGAGTTTATGTTTTTTTATTATTATTATACATGTATTTAAGCAGTAATTTATTCTCTGCAGGTCGGTAGGCTCATGTGACGTCATTTACACCTTTGGATCGTTTAGTGACCCACCCCTAAATGTTTTCATATCAATCAGTTAACAAGCATTTGATAATTCCATTTATTTTTTGTTTAGGTCTGTACCAGTTTACTTTATCTGGGTGAAATTTATATCATGGATTAAATATTCTTTCGAAGCTCTCCTAATCAACCAATGGAAAGATTTTGGTCCTATAGGTACAGCATACGATTAAATCTTTCAATTCTAAACAATTAAGCTTTTTAAGTTAATTCAAATGTTATAATTCTGATGAATTATTATCCGATTATCAGATTGCAATTTTTCTCATAGATGCATGTTAACGCATAACAAGAATTTTAGACTAAACAAGGATTTGTCTCACCTATTTTTAAAGCATTATTGCTTTTAAAAATTGCTTCTTTTTTAGGCTGTACCCATAAAAATAGTACCCATTGTTTAGCCAATGGTGATGCCGTTCTAACACGGTTTGGTTATGAAAATGTAAGTACAGTCGCTCTACATTTGTTTATAAAAGGGAGTATAATTACACTTGATTACACTTTATTTTGAATTATTTCATTATTTCTTTGGTAGAAGTTCAGTT
Source organism: Nanomia bijuga (assembly GCA_032273505.1). Classification (NCBI taxonomy): domain Eukaryota; kingdom Metazoa; phylum Cnidaria; class Hydrozoa; order Siphonophorae; family Agalmatidae; genus Nanomia; species Nanomia bijuga. The sequence goes on along the minus strand of JAUKPT010002298.1, from coordinate 888 downwards.
TTCAAAAAATACAGCGCTGAAAAAAGATCGTTGTAATGGGTTTAATCCAAATTTATCATTGTTAAAGCACAAGTATATGAGTTAAATCTACAGACTGATTTTATTTGCTTTGTTGAGCATAGATAAGTTCTCTTGGACTGCTTCAAAGGATATTCATGGTTCCGGGGACAAAAAAGGGTGCACATTTTTTAGTGATATTTTATATGGAGACGCTTAAAATTGCACGCTATCCCAGGACAAAGAAGAGTGCTCGTAAATAAAGTCTAGATTATTATCTTTTTTCTTTCAGATTGACTTCAACCGTAATATAGCTGCCCTTCTTGCATTAGTTGTTGGATTCCGTCTCCTTGCTTTCCTATTCGTCCTCATGCGATCATACCGATCAAAGTAATGGTGAAAGAGGCGATCAGAAGTATAGCCTATAACTAATACAGCCGTCACTTGCTATAATCAAGTAGTGTTGTTGGATCGAAGGAGACAAGTTAATAGGAAACAAAAGAAGCTATACGTTTTCAACTGGTATTATTATGATGAAATTGATATTCGTCAGTTTACTTTATATACAAGGAAGAATGGAAGATGCCATAAAACCAGTCAACCGACATGATTGTACAAGCAAGCAACGCGAAAAAATGAGTGTAAAAATGATCGACGAATGAATTTTCAAGATTGCAGTATCATGATCGGTTCCGGTATGCCTCGTATACAAGCGTGAATATCATCACGGGGGCAAGTCGTGATCTTTCTATTTATTTTCTAAAAAGAAAAAAAAGGAGAACTTTTGCAAAATCCGAGGAAACAATAAGATCTGACTGTACAGTGTGTCCGTAAAAAAACGGAACGTTTTGAATAACTTGTAAACAACTTATTATTTTATTTTTAAACCTA
>JAUKPT010002297.1:0-13482 GCA_032273505.1 Nanomia bijuga | reverse complement strand
TCACTTTGAAGGGGCGGGGCAGTCTGTCTGTCGGTCGGTTGATGACGTCATCGTTAAAAATGAACTCGTTAAGGGTCAAACTTAATTAAAAATCTTCTCGGTAAAGTTTTCGGGGTTCGGATGCGCTCGGGAAGGTTGACGAGTTTCTCCCCCAAAAAAAGTGGCGCAGATGCGCTCTTTCCCCACTACTACCGTATTGCTGGGGGATGAGGTTTCGTACGAAGGGGGATACCAAGAAGGGGGGCTGACACCCCTCTGCCCACTATGTATGTATCATATATAATGTGATTCAATGAACTGGATTAAAAGAAGTGTCCCGTTTCACATACGAAGCAGCGGCTCGTGTTCCCTTTATAAGGTGTCGGTTTAGCAAGCTCCTGACAACTTCTCGTTCTCTTTCCCATTCCGCCGCTTTATCGACAAGTAGAACGAAATAAAGATTAGTCAAGACAAACAGATGAATAAGGCATGAACATCTGATCCGGATAATGTCACCATATTGAATTCCGTTGGCGTATACACCATAAGTCATTTTCCCATGTACGGATTAGCGTTTGGTTCTTTTTTAGTACTTGTGTGTATGTATCATATGAAAGAGAAAATTGTTTCTTGATGGTTATCTCACTTAAAGTGAAACAGTGATTCAAAAGTGTATGCCTAGTAGTGAAGTAACGAGAAGATAAAGTGGAATAAAGGGGACGTCCCTTATTCATAGAGTCGTTAGTTTAATTTAATTCATCGAGTTCAACGTCAATTTTTTAATATTTCATAGTTCATTAAATGTACTAGCTGTATTTCACTTAATTTTCAAGTTGACATTGACAGGCAGAAAAAGACGAAGAGGCTGAAAGAAATAGAGAAATAGAAGCTTTTAGCGTTTTATTTTTAGTTGGGATATAGAATTTTACTAGAGGATTCTTAGTATAGACTAATTTTCATATAATTATTATTTCGAATTTCAAACACGTTATATGTTATTGACAGAACGATAACGGAATGGACGAAAAATACGAGAAAAAGAAGAGTATAGCTTGATAGAAGCTCGTGAATTCCTATTCACGTTGGAAGCTGTTTTTGCTTGTAATGTTTGCTGTAACGTGTTCACTTTGGTATCTATAATGTGATAGGTTACCTATACACATGTCATTTTCAAGAATGCATTGAGTATGATACATCCATTCAAGGTTCCCTAACGTGCACATAACTATTAAAATTCACGCGCTAGTTTTTTACATAACACCAATCGTGAAATTTAATCTTCACTGTTATTAGTGAGTAATGACGATTTCTCAAGACAGCATGTTAGCTCGTTGGTTTAGTCCTGGAAGAAAGCGCAAAAGTCGCTCCACATGTGCCATATCTACCGTTGGGACTACGTCGAGAAGTAATTCGATGAAAGCTGCATCGAATTTTGGTTCGAATTGGAGTATAATTGAAAAATTAAGCGTGAGTATTTAAGTGCCTTTTTTTGTGAAGTATCAACTTTCTAGTTCTTAGTTTGAATTATGATTAGGATATTTTTGATTGCTTGCATGATGTAAAATGATTTTGAATTTTTGACAAAACATCAAATGATGGACCAATCAGATATTGGATGAAGTTTTTAACCAATTATTTACGCCGAAGTTATCCCTTAGTGAAATTATTCATTCTTTCCATTTTGTTGTATGAATCATAATGTTAAATATTATAAGGCTCTGCTGCCGTCTGACAAGCTACCTAATTCTTTGTTTGTTTCGAATGAAAATGCTGATCTCTGTGCTAAAGTATGCAAGTAGGTGTGCATGACGAGGAGATTAGTTTTGCATCGAGGTCAAGTCAGACGAGCCGCTGAGTCATCTTCTGTTGCGTAACAATCATTACAGTAATTTAAGCTGCAAATGAGAGTTTTGAATTGATTTAATATCAGATCTTATTTTTACTTGAGTTGTATCATCTCATTAGCATACTTTTTTTTTGTTTCTTTGAATTTTCATATATTATGTTCATTATTGTTATTTCGACTGATTTGTTTTTCATTTGTTTTGCTGTATCAGGCTGCACGACCTGTCTATACAACTCTATGGATGACCCCTTGATTGTGCTTTTTGTACGTGATTTTCATTCGAGCGTGATATCCCTGCAAAAGTTCAAACTTTTTTTCATTGGATTAATTCATTTCATTAAGTACTGTATGTGCAATAGAAAATGAAGAATTGTTAGTATAGTAGCAGTTATTTCCATGTGTATTTTAGCAATTTCTTTGATAAGCGCAAAATAATTGATTAAGTTTCAATCAAATTACATCGGTATTGATTTTAATTGTTACTGTATTTCTGTAATCTCATTCTCTCTTCGGTTCATTTTCTCTAAGCAACGAGCAAGTACTTAATTTTGGTAAATTTTCTATTCAAACCTTAATTATTAATAGCTACTGAAAGAAAGTGCATGCTTCTATCAAAACAACTCCTTCATGTCAATTCGAATACAAATTCTATCAAATGAAATTGATTTTTCTGCGGAAATCATACCTCTGAAGAAGTTTAAATGTTGACTTCCTATGGCAATCAGAATCTGTTAAGTCTTCATATCAAGTATGAGTCAGGCCCTTATATAAGCAAATTTAGGTTCCTGATACCTGACCTTGACTAAAAGGCCCATAAAACACCTATCTTCATTGAAGAAAATCTTTCCTTTCCAAGACAAATGTGTTGCCTTAGGTTGAAAATCAGATACTTCTCAACTTTTCTAAATTATGACCTGTTTGACATAACGTTTTGTTTGTGAAATGATTTTATTCCTCACACTGTATGTACTATGACAAGTTTTTAAACACGAGATATGAATTCCTCTTATTGACGCTCTCCAGATCTTAAGTCAACCGGACGGTGTTCTTTTTATCAGGAGTGATTTTTTTCCTTACCTTGCCTTGTCATTCATATCTGAAGGGTCATAGTGGGTTATCAAAGTGCAAGGGCTTATAAAGTGCAGTGTGATGTCTGGTAGCGCACGTGTCCTGGAGTTAATCGTTACTCCCTTTCTCTCTGATCCGCTATCACGGAGCCAAACAAGTTCATCTTGACGTTTCCGGTTATTTCCTTACTTCCGGATTCTTTTCATTCATGATTTATTAGTTGGTGGTTTTGTAGGTTGCCAATTAGTAATTACACGTCTTTCACAAGTCCAATTGTTCAGCCGTCACTTGAGAAGGACTTGAGATGACAGTTACAGATAGAAATCAATGTTTGCTTAACATGCGGTTACACTTGTGTGGTATCAAATGATGGATGACTCAGATTTGGTTGAATGGGTAGTTATACCAAGAATATAGAAGTACTTTCTGCATAGTTTGATAGCTGTTTCAAAGGGTCAGTGAAGCCCTGTTTATATGGTCAAATAGCTAAATGAATACAAAGTTTCCTTAAAAAGACACATTACTGGTACTTTTTTCCAGTGATTTCCTTTCGAATTACACTCAAAAAGCTGATTTAAATTTTAATAGTCGATTTACTGTTTTAGAAATAGCATTGCCATAGCATTTCATCTGAATGTCTTTATAAGCAATTTGTTCGTTTATAATATTTGTTTGCGTTAACCTTATGAGTCTTATTTGTTTGTACTTTACGCTAAACGTAACACCACGACGTAAATTCTACCTGGAACTTCGGCAATTCACTTTTAATACACTGTTGTATTCTCTTTTGTTGACAATCAACATGACTAATCTTGGATTTAAATGGATCTTAGAACGAGGAGATCATGTTATTACGAACTCTGTCGTGCTGTACCTGTAGGACGACAGTGTTTGAAACTTACTTTATTTGGACATAGAGTATGTACACATGTTTTTAGAGGACCAGCCCCTTTCTTTTATTCGTCATGAGCTTTAGTTTTGATCTTTAGCCCTATGACACCTCATGCAGATGAATATAAAAACTAGTTATCAGTTTTGCTTAAGAATCGTCGTGACAAAATGAGAGACTTTTTCGTATTTTATCAATAATAATTAACATATGGAATCTAGGAAATACATGAATACATTCAGTACTCAAATGAATTAAATTATTAATATGAATAATGAGAGGTACTGATGATTTAATTTTCAACCAATCAAATCGTCAAATTAGACATTTTCGAGGTTTGCTTGGATTTGGTCAATATTCTCTTGCGTAAGACAAATTTTCAATTATCCCTGATTGCAATTATGATTGACTTTGAGATCAAGAAATGAGGGAATCATCGCAGTCATGTCTTCTCGGTTCTGAGCGTTTAGCTTGTCTCTTGATTATCATATCTAACGGTAATTGAAATTAAAACTTGTGTTCGTCAACACAATAAACTGCTAGTATGGTGCCTTGACTTGTTATTGTTGATTAGGATACAGTTATTTACGAGAGTAGAGCACTCAAGCGTTTTTGCTTATATTTCCACACTTAAATGATATTGACTTTCCCTAAATTTACAGAAAAATAAGATATGAAAATGTTTTTAGATATGGGTGGAATTCAGCGCCCTTTTGAATCGATAATTCTCTTAATCCCTGATAATTTGCTAATAAAATAGTTTGTAAGTAATCAATACGGACAAACATGTGATAATCTGATTAACTAATTATGTATGTAATTAAGTCCTGTGATGTTTTGAAATGGAGTGCTTTGCGATTTGGCATCTGGTGGAACATCTTAATGTCATATATTATGTTGTTTTTGTTTACGCCAGGCATGTCCTTTTAAAAGCGTTTGACATGTTTTACATGGTGATTTTACCGCTTTTTTCCGCTGTCAGCACTTTATCACAGAGTATGTGATTGTTATTACTGCTTACGCCTGGCATCTGCTAGAGCTATTATAGTTTGGAATTGCTTTTCTGGATAGCCTTATTGAGAAACATCTTACACGTGTATAACAGAATTGTTTCTACACCACTGACAATGAAGCTACTTTTTCATTTTCAGGAATTCTCGAAACTTCGACAAGAGAACAGTTATCTTCGTTCGAAACTGAGAAAAGCTGAACATGAAGTTGAAGAAATAAAAGTTGCTCATATTGCTGTGAAAGATGAGAAAGAACGACTCAAAAAACAGGTAAGAGGGTTGTAGACAGCTGGGATTTAGATACTTGCAAAAATGTGTATAATTTATTGGTCTGTTCGAATGATATTGCTGCCTTCATAGCTGCATAGCAAGAGTAATATATGTTGTTTTTCGAGATTTTAGTCTGAACTTACCTTAATTTACGCTTGTCCATCCTCGGAGAACATCTTTAGGATAAAAGTACGTTTTTTCTATGTAGAGGTTTTTATAATAAATCCAAAAGGGTTTTATATATCCACTTTGGTAAGAATTCATTTTCTTATTCTACCTCCTTTATGTTATAGAAACGAGCACTCCAAGAGTCCATCGATGGCAAGGGACGTGATCTGTCTCCTATCCAATCATCTGGCTCGTCCAACAGTATCCACCATCGTTCACAATCTCTTCTCGGGGATCGTCCTCAGTCTCCAAGTGTCGTCAACCGTACAAACAGTGCTGACTCGAGACAACCCGTCCACCCACGATCGAACAGTTTGGATAACCGAGCACCACAGCGCATTGAATCGCCTGTTATGGTTCACCGGACACCCATGGAAAGTCGCAAGTACTCACTACCCGGCAGTCAAGCCTCTTCATACGGAGGAGGTGTCAACTCGAAAGGGTACGCAATTAGTCCTGAGAACAGTTTACGACGAGGTGGTGGTCAGCATATGATTGACTCGAGTGATTTAGGCTCGTCCATTGGTGATGACTCACATAGAAGTGATGTTTCGAAGACACTGGTAAGGCCATTTCCACTTAATAATAGATTTGGCATAATTATTTTTGGTCTCTTATAGAGAATAGACCTCATTTTACTGCATTTAAGAAAAGTACCCCCTGGATACGAGTTAAAGGTTATTTAGCATTTGCTTTTCTAAAGCCCCAATGCTTTTCCTACATCTTGGAACCGAGAAAAAATTTTCCTTTTTTCTTGTTAGTGGTACTCGACCCCAGGGTCTAGAAGACCTTAATTCACTTCCACAACTCCTTGCGACATTTTTTCAATTACATATTTTATTTGCACCTCGTTGTTCTCATTTAGATGCGTCATTTACACGGACGTGTTCCTGACACGTTACTTCAAACGTTGATCACGTATCACAGTCTAGAACAAGTACTGGGTACGCTCGTCAACCATTTCCTCACCGATATCGAAGAAAAAGTCCGAGAAGGTAAGTAGATCTTTCTAGCTTCTATCTCCATTCCTTCCAAATTTATTTATTCATAACCAAATAAGCACCTTCATTGAGGAATGTTTACTTAACCCCTTGCATAAGATGTCAGTGTTGCTCCACAATATCGATGACCTTGCAAATTCACTTCGATTTTATCATTTTTCCTAAGACTCTGAGGCATTCTTTAGTTTTTAAAGAGACCTAAATTAAGAAATTCATCTTAGTGTAGAAATTTGTCTTGGGGAAAGAAACGTGACTTCGGGAACATTACAAAAGTGATTCTTATATTTTTTTCATTCTTTTTGTTCACTTTTTTTCAGGTATGATTAATGTTGAACGTGTCGAAAGCCGTATGGCCCACCTCCAATCACAAAATGATCTCCTACAACTCAGTTTGGATGAAAGTAAACAAAACGCGGAACGGCTGAGCTTACTCTGCGGTAAATACGAATCGAACAGTACAGCGTGGTCACTCGCCTTACAAAACACAGAACAATTGATCGAAACGTATGAAGTGATGTTACAGTTACAAGAGTCCGAGGCCGACATGTACGCCGCGAACTGTCACGTCGCTGGTATAAATAATTTCGATACGATAAAATCGTTGACGTCGACGAAATCGTCTCACTCGAACATTTCACTCGCCTCCGTGACATCGCAACAACACGAGTTCGGAGAGGACGAGGAAATTCTAAAAAGTTATCACAAGCGAAAGGACGCTGAGTCACAGGCGCGTATGTTACTATTGAGACTCGATAAGAAATACGAAAACCTTGAACCGCCAGAGGTGGCGGACGAGTTAAAAAATGATGAGTCGAGTTATAAGAGTCGAACGAGTACAGGTAGCTCGCAGAACTCTGCATGCACGGATACTCTCTCAAAAGACGAAGAACATCGATTACGTCATTATATTAAACGTTTGAAAACTGAACGTGGGGTATACAAGGGTACTGTCGTTGAACTTGAGTCGGTACACGAATATAGTGACCGACAGTTGGAAGAGAATATGAGTACAGATCACACGGACAGAACACATGAACTCAATGTAGATATCGAAGCTGCAGTTACGTTACAAGAGATGCAAGCTCTCAAAGAAGAGCGCGCTGAACTCAAACATCGTATCTATTTGTTAGAAAAAGAGAAGCGAGCTCTCGAATTGAAAATGAACTCTCGTGAAGCACAAGAACAGGCGTATATTGTACATATTGAACATTTAAAGTCGGAAGTAAAGGAACAAATACGTAATCGTAAACATTTGTTGAAAGAAGGTCGAAGGCTGATGCCAGGAGCTTTTCCAACACAGGTGAGTGTTAATGGTATTCTGGTTCTGGTTCTAGATCTAGTAAAACCTTGCTTTGGTTTTGTTGGATTTTGAAAAAAATTATTGTTTACCATAATTTGGTAAGGTAATGAAATTAACATTGACACTTGATTTCTGATGAAGACCTCAGTCAGGTCAACAATGTTTATGAGGATATTAAAGATCTTCCTTTTCGGCTAAAATATTCCCGACAAAAAGTATTTCCTGTTATTTGTCATCGAAGTGAACTTTTCTTATTGGTTTTATCTTTCCTACTCGACTTGCTTTTATTGGAGAGTAATTATAACTGCGCAAGATCCAATGAGACAGTTGAGATTCTGTCAATCGCTTATCACAAGCCCGCACATGGCAGTTTCAACGTGTCCTTAATTAGCATATCTCATCGATTAACATGATTTTTTCTTGTTTGAATTAATAATGGCACGTGTCGAAGGAGATGTTCACTTCCTTAATTTGCTTAATTATGACATTTTCAAGTGATACGAACATATCTGGAAGCTTGATCGCTTAACGGATATTGGTCGTGGGATTTGGTGACAAATATCCACATAAAACTGCTTTGTTCATTTGATCTTTTCAGTTCATTTATCCTGGTATTTTGATGTACTCAAGAATCATATTGATAGCTTAAGAATCATATTGATAGCTTGATTCCTGCTGAGTGGTAGATTCATATTTAAAGATTTTAAATCTTAGTCATAAAATTCACATGCAAAATATTGTTTTTTCTGTTTGAAGTTTTTTTCAATGCAATAAAAATTCATTCGTGTAAAGAAGGCATTTATGAACCAAATACATATACATTTTTATATTTTCTTTTGACATTAAGACATGTTTTCTTAGATTTATCTGTTTCATCTTTATTTGCATTGTTTCTTGTAGGATGACGAGTCAATGTCGACGAGTGACAGTGCTCACAGCGGTCCAGGTGTCAACGAGCCCACCAACCCGTCATCGGCTGACGAAATACCTCAAGATCTGTTTGAAGCGACACGTCGTGAACGTAAACTCAAGATTCGAATACACGAGCTTGTTGATACTCTTGAAAAACTGTCGAAAAACTCAGAAATCCGTCACAAACAGACGGCAGAATATATAAACGATTTAAAGCGAGCCAACGGAGCTCTAGTGACGGCTTACGAAAAAGCGAAGAAACGTCATGCAAGTAGATTAAAAAAATTCGAACAGCAGTTAGTTCAGATGGCTGAAAAATATCAAGTTCAGGTAAGGCACGACTAAATGTTTACTAAATGTGACTTATACATGCGGATGCACCTTGTAACTATACATAGTCCAAAAACAGTAACTGTAGTAACGTTAGGGAATCTGCAAAAATATTCTGCTATGTTTGGTTTCCACTATGAACAAGTACAGTGGCGGATCTTCATCCTCTTCGTTTTTTGATAAGAGCGATTTTTTGGCAAATATTTGTTGGAAAAGGTCCTTAAGTGTTGTGCTTCCATGGGTTACTAGTGTTTCAATTTTCAAATTTTCCCAAAGCTTGGAGTAAATATCACTTTTGATGTCACTTGGAAATTGGGCCAGATCTGCCACTGAAGTATAACTGTTACTGTATAGGTATGTATGTGTTAAGTAAAACTAGCGGAAGTTCTTTCAAGCATGTTGTATACATTCCTCATCTTTTCATGAAGTCGTTCTACTTCCGATCGACTCGTTCTAATGCTGGTTGTTTTCAATAATCCTCTGTGTTGAACCAGTTGGAGTTTAATCTTCTTTCAATTCTATATTTCAAATTCCATATCCTATCTTCCAGTTGTATTAATCTCTTAACCATAATTCCTATTGGGGATTTCGTTTTTCTTCGGCTTATCCGTATACGTACATCTACGTAGCATTCCATTTATTCACAATTTCTGTTCTGGGTCATTCTCTTTTCCTTGCTGTAATTTTCTTTTGTGTGATTCTACTTTAACTTGTCGGTTCCTGTTTGTTGAAGTTTGAGTTACGTGCATGTTCAAATATGAGTGACGGAATGACAATAAGAATGGACAGTCAGAAATAATTACCATACTATAAAATTAGGTTCGTCATGGATTTGTCACTGTATATTTGGACATCTCTTTTTAAGAGCCTGTGACGGATTTTGGTCGCCTACTGTAAACTTTTTAATATGGGTCATGTAGGTATCATTATTCGACAAACAGACAATAACTTGACAAGAACACAAAATGTCGACTAAATTCCTATATGATCATATGATGGTTGTTACTTAGCTGTGTGGAATGTTTCATAAACCAGCATGGACAGTGTGTGTTTGGTTAACGGATGTTAACAAAAACTTTTCTTTAGTTGATTTTTCAGATCGAATTACAGTTACGTTTTGAGTGCTTGTTTAAACACCTTTGTCTACACTGGTGAAACATCGTACTCCTTGATTGTAGTGAGTCAATAAGTTGACAGCATTTTTGCAAACACAAACACATGGCATGTTGACGTTTTTCTAAAATTGTAACATATCTTTTCGTTTCAAATATGGTTTCCTTGTTGTTGTTTTACAGTTTTATTTTAGGATATCTATATATTGAATGTCCCATGCGTGACCTGCCCAACATAGGCATCTGGAACATGCTCTTATCATTTTATCAATTATTTGATTTTTTGCGGTACAGTAGTACTTTCATGTTTTATAAAACAGATACCTCATTCTTTTATGATTCTGTTTTGTTTTACCTACCACACGATTGTTTAAAACAAAGATAGTTGTAGCTTTAAACTTCATGACTGTTACTAAATGGTATAGTGCACATAAGAAGTGGGATTTTGTGCCAAGTCTGGAGAGGTGTTCTTTTTTGATCTGTGTAAAAAATATTTTATCAATTGCGTTAATCAATTCCATAAAATACTGATTAAAGTAGTAAAAACTCCCCTATTTCAAGACGGAATATACATGAATTTACAATGCCTCCAGTTACCCGATCCGTTTATCAGTTATTTATCATTAGGTTGTAGCAGCCGTTATTCATTATTGTTTGTATTTTACCAGCCTTTTGATCGTAATAATCACTCTACAGCTTAGCACAGTACATACTCGTGTTATTGATCGAAATTATTGTACTGAATACACCGAAAACTGAAATTTTGTTATAAATGACGCCTTGAATTCCCAGGTGGTCTAAACTTGGTCCCTTATCTTAGTTTCTATTTTTGTGAAGATTCTAGGCTTGTATTTATTCAAAATAACCGACAGACTGCACAAACACTGTCGTATGGATATTTCAACAACAGAAGTTCATATGTTTTCGTTAATTTTCATTTAACCTTTCTCTTTATTTTTTAGGTCCGTGCTCTGAGAGAACAAATCGCCACTTTGAAAGAAACGCCTCAAACACCTGCTCCAGTTCCACAGACAGAGACATCTCTTTAAATTTCTGTACATGTTGTGTTTAAGTCTTCTGTTCAATCAGTTAGATCCAGAAGTATTTGAGTGAAACCTGCGAGTAACAAAACAAGAACTAGAATTTTTTGAATTTCGTTTTAACTACAATGCAAATTGCTTTTATTGTCTTTTAGACGTTCCTTTGTTTTGCTCAAGTATTACTGGACCTCTCCTCGATAGATAACTTTTAATCCCATTTTAAAAGGACATTATTTTTAACTCTGTATTTCTTTTAAGAGACAAACAAACAGTGAACAAATTAACAACCTTGTGTTTTCATTTCCTCCTTCTTTCGCATTATTGGCCTATACACTAGTTTGTTGTATTTTTTCTTTCTTTTTTTCCTAGAAATCAACATGCATTCTGCAATGGCATGAAATAAAGCCATATACAGAAGCTTCCTAGAGTATTACAACAAATGTTAAAAAACATATACAATACATAACTTAAAAAGAAAATAACATACATAAAAAGAACGCCAAATAATAATTCAATAGTAGATGACATAAATTGGGGCGTAAAAGGGGATATGGGGATTAATCACCAAGAGAACTACGAAAAACGTTTTGTCTCCATTAGATATGTTATTGTTGCATTGATTATATTTTTGTTTCAGTATCAGAAAGACGCGCGTGGCCGTACAGGTAGAGCGATTCGGAATTTGCAAAGTGGTTTAAATCCATAGGTGCTAGTACAGTTGTATGTTAGTTGCAGCTAGCTTTGCTCTTTGACGTGCATATAAGGGACACGAAAAGAGGAAATGTTTGATATCTTTTGTCTCGATACCACAAAGGCAAATGTTAGTGAGAGTGTCTTCAAAACTGTGTCGTAGTTTGTGGCTTCTCAATGGGCTAAGACCTACTCTTAGTTGGAAAATTAAGCAAAGTCCGCAACGATTATGAATTCCAAAAATAGATATGCATTTTGGTCTAAACAAATTGTTCAGGTGTGCTTTAAGGACAGTGAATGTGGGCAAAGTTTCGAAAGTTTGTAATAGAGAAGGAAACACTAGAATCTAATGTTAGTTAAATCTATTAGAAATCACTGATTAGGTTACACACACTTAAGACGGAAGTGCTAGCAAATTAATTTCTATTAATTATTAAATTCTGTTAGAGTTGCATTGCCATATTTATCATGTGTACTACATAATGCAAGCTTGTTTAGACAAATCCAGTAAAAGAATCAATCCGTTATCAGTTAGGTGTTTAATCATTTTTGAATTGGGGTAGCGTGTGGAGCGTGTGTATATACATGTGCGTGTTTGTGTGTAGTGGGGGTGGGGGGTTTATGAATGTATGTTTGGATTTAATTGCTGTGATGATTTTTTTATTTCACATACCATGTTGTAAATTTCTTTTCTTTTTGATTTTTCTTTAGACAACATGAATAGGCTTAGTAAAAGCGAAATATATAGTTGAAGTAAAGTGACGTGTTTTATGTTTTGAAGACAAGTATATAACCCAGAAAAATGGTATAATAAAAGATTTGTAGATTGTTTCAAGTGTTTTGGATAGTAGATATCGTGATAAAGGCTGAATACTACCGATAATTTTTCTGTTTTCCCATTTTTTGCTGTATGTGCCTTTGAAATGAGAATTTATCATGACGGACTAGCCCTAAATGCTTTTGATAAATGTCTTGTACAACAAGGTTGCCACCAAAGTGAAGAGGAGGGGGGTTCTGCTTCTTTTTTTGCAAGAGAAGATTCTTTCTACATCCTGCTTAGTAGGGTCTGGATTAAATTGCATTTTACATTGATATACCCACGTACGAATTTTTTCAAGATCGTTATTCAAGTCTTCTGCGGAAGTTGCCGGATCATGAACAGAGGAGTAGAGCAAAGTGTCATCAGCAAAAAACTTGATTTTAGACTCTATGTTGGCTTCAAGATCATTAATATAGATAAGAAACAATAAAGGATCGAGTGCAGATCTTTGAGGAACTCCTGCCTTGACTTCTGTGTATTCAGAACAAAAACTATCGAGAACAACACTTTGTTGACGGTTATGAAGATGAATCTCGAAGACGGCCATGAATGCCATTTTGCTTTAGTATGAAAAGTAATCCATCGTGCCAGGCTTTATCAAAGGCCTTAGAAATATCCGAAAAATAGCTCATACTTCAATTGAATAATTATGCTCACTCGTGAATTTCATTAGTGAGAAAGACAAGAATCTTTTCCTAAAATGGTAGCAAGGCTTCGGTTGTTCGACTATAATAAGATATCGCGACCTAAATTCTCTCATGGCAAAACGTTTAGTGCAACAAGTTGTGTGACAAAGTTTCGTGTGAAGAAAAGTTAGTGATACGTTTTGGTCCCTAGTGTAGAGAATAAAACCTCAAAATGGCCGAAACATTGCATTTTTGAGTTGAAGCATAAAACTTTGTACGGTTATTTATTTATTGAGGAAATTGGAAACATTGTTTGTCCTTAACCCTATTTGGACTGGGGGGGGCGCTTTACGCCCCCCTGTCAGTTTTTTAGCTGTAACTTTTGAACGAAAAGAGCTTTTTAAAAGATCTTTTGGGACTT
>JAUKPT010002296.1:0-13486 GCA_032273505.1 Nanomia bijuga | reverse complement strand
AATTTCACTTTTTATGATAAATTTTGGTTTTATTTGAGTCCATTTTCCCAAATTTTGAGAGAACCAGAATTTTGCCGAAAAAGTGACAAATAGCCTGAATAGCCTCTAATTTTATGCAAAAAAGCTAAGGAATCTTATTGATTTAGATTGAATAAAAAACACCTTGCATGGTTCCATCAAGGGTCTCAAGTCATAATTCAAGTCCTCCAAATAGAACATGTACCTGCATCACTGAGATAAGCTGTTACTCCTCCCATGAGAGCACATCAATAATCTTTCCCTTTCCAACCCTTTACCTTGTACCCTGTGATAATCCTGGCTGTTGCTAAATTAAAAACATACCACTTTGTGGAAATATCAACACTGCCAACAGTCAGAATGTTGGTCTGTAATTAGTCCTTTCTTTCAATGCAGGAAAATAAGTAGTTCATTTTTGAGAAAAGTCTGAGCCTGAAGCAGACCTCTCAATAAGGTTTTGTGCAGGGGAGCTATTAATCACTCTCCTCAAGTCAATCTAGGCGCACCTTTAGGTAAACTTTTTCAAAAACTCCATATAAATCCTCTATAAAATGCCAATTTGAGGAGAGCTATTTTTGAATAAAATCACTCTCCTCAATTAATTTCAGGGGAGTGATGAGTGATCATGCACATCTTATTGGGAGGCCTGCTGATGTATGGAAACATGAAAAGAAAAGAATATTTTAATCTCTCAGCATCTAACAATCATTACAACAGTTATTTTATACTTTCTGTGCAAAAATATAAAAACAGAATAAATTTGTCAATAAAAGAGAAGATAAAAACTACAAATTTAACCAATTTGATGGACAATAAAGGGAAAAAGGATTCATTAATGTGAGGTAAACAACCAATAATCATTACATACAGACATACAAACTTGACATAGAGCAGCATTGTTGTAAAAACAGGGGTCAAAAGGTCAAAGTATGCCCATTTCTAGAAAAAAATAATATTATGAGCTGGAAATTTGCATTTGTACATTAATTCCCATAGGGTAATTAAATTTAACAAAATTAATAGTTGATATGCCCCAGTTTCAGAATTTTCAAGGGTGCAAAAATCGAGTTAAATGGTCAAAATGTCAAAATGTTTCACATTTTGACACCTACAAAAGCACAAATTGGGGCCATTAATATTTTCTATTGTCATATTTTTGTAACAATCAGCTTCCCTATGTGGTTAGGCAGAAAGATAACATATCAACGCAAAGTGTAATTATTAATAACCAGAGACTATGTGACATCTTCAACGATTTAGGAGAGTTTGTCTCTTTTTTCGTTTTTTTTTTGTCTATCTTAATTTTTTCTGTTTGCATTTTTTCATAACCCTTGCACCGTGAGAAGAAAGAATTAAAATCGATTTATTTTTCGCTTTTGTCTCACGTCTCCTATGGGTGCCTAATTTGGGGCCAAGACAAGAATATATACTCAAAAAAGATTTTTGATTTTATAATTGAATTTGCTGACCTTCAAGATAAAGTCAATCCAATCTATCCCAATAGCAAGATACTTAAAATGGATGATCAAATCCAAATAGAAAATTGCTTATTAGTTTTTGACTACTTTAATGGTTGTTTACCTAAATGTTTTGATTTATATTTTACTAGGATTAACGAGGTCAATTCCATTGAAACAATCTCGTCGTTTCTTCACGTTTCCATTCCAAATCATATTTCTTTTCGTGTTATTGTAATCAGAACCCTGATCTAATTATTTCTAATTATTTTTACGATATCAAATTATATTTTGACTAACAGTCATTACCCCTCCCTTTTCCCCACCCTTCCACTCCCCCACTTTTATCACCCGCATTTATACAATATGCTTCTATCTAAGAGGAGTAGTGAACCTTGGACAGCTTGACTGAATGTTCACCTCCTCCCCATAAAGTTCTATATGTTTATTGTTCTACTATATGTTTGCTTTCTTTGTAAATATACTTAAACAACTATTGTACAATTTATTATTATGTGTGAAATACAAATTCTCATGTCTTATGTCTTATGTCAAAGATGGAAAACTGCTTTCATAGATCCCCAAATTAGGCCAACAATTACTTTTTTCAATTTCGTGAAACCTTTAGTCACCCAATGCGATTTAATGTATAAATAAAATTTTCTAGTCCATGATATTCATTTTATTATAGAAATGCCCCTAGTTTTGCTCCTAGTAGACCCCCAAATCGGGCAATTAATAAAAAATATTTTTATCACATTTGTGTAACAATAAGTTTCCTGATGTGTATATGCAATTTTCTAACCAATAATAATATTCATTTTTTCTAGGAATAGGCATATTATTTTGAACCTTTTGACCCTTGTTCTTCCCCTAGAGACCCCCAAACTGAGGCATTGAGAATAACTTTTGTCAAATTTGTGTAAAATTCAGTTTCCCAATGTGATTTAACTTATAATTACAGATTTCCAGATCCTAATATTCTTTCTTTCCTAGAAATAGGCACATTTTAACCCTTTTTAGCCCCGTTTTGACCCCTAAATCGAGTCATTACAATGTATTATGTAAAATTCATGTAATGCTTAGTTTTCAAATGTGATTTGATGAGTACAAACTTCAAGCTCATAATATTCATTTTTTCTAGAAATGGGCACATTTTTACCCTATAACCCCCATTCTGATCCCTACAGACCCCTAAATTGGGCTATTAACAATTAAGTGTGATATAAGTATAAATGCAATCCTTTGCATTTTTTTTACCCAAGTCTGTCTCTTTTATCTAGATATATTGTGCAATACAGTCATTTACCTCTATTTAATAAGGTGATTTTTGAACTTCCTTAAGTTAATAAATGAAGTGATATCATCAATTCGTTCGAAAATGAGAGCTTTTTTTAATGTGAAATTGAAGTCTGTAGTCTGTAGTGATTCTAGTAGTCTGTAATCTAATTGATCAAATTAGATAATTGCATTTCTTTTATCAATTGAAACTCGTCAAAGCTCGTCAAAACTTGCCAAAACTCGTCAAAACCTGTCAAAGCTTGTCAAAACTTGTCAGAGCTTGTCAAAACTTGTCAGAGCTTGTCAAACTCGTCAGAGCTTGTAAAAGCTCGTCAGAGCTTGTCAAATTAATGAGTTTTGACGCTGTCCCTTGTTGGGGGAACATGTAGAACATGTTCTGGCTGACACAGGGGGTCCAAAATGCCTCGCTTAACACCAAAGAGGAAGAATATGAAAAAGAATAACAACCAAGTTTAAATATTTATAACCATTGATAAAAATCCAACCCTTTATAA
The DNA here is from genome assembly GCA_032273505.1 of Nanomia bijuga. Classification (NCBI taxonomy): domain Eukaryota; kingdom Metazoa; phylum Cnidaria; class Hydrozoa; order Siphonophorae; family Agalmatidae; genus Nanomia; species Nanomia bijuga. Next base: position 10,215 of record JAUKPT010002296.1, on the reverse strand, counting down.
AATTTACTACACATTTCTGTCCAATGTTAATGGTATAAGCAACTAAAATTGCAATAAAAACGATCTGTATTTTACTTCATTCGACTAGCCTTGAATTGATATTTATATTGTAAAGCTCAGCTCATTGATGTGAGTGGTCATAGAAGAAACCAAAATTGTGACAATCTGTTAAATTAAAAGTGAAGTGCTAAAACTTAAACTCTTTGTATTTTTTAGCAGCCTTTCCACTGTCAGTCGGCTTCTTACGCTTTTTCTTTGCAGCATGTTCTGCAACCATATCACTAAGATCTTCACGATTCAAAGCAGCTTCTCTTTCTTTCATTGTATCGTCATATTTCGCAGCCATAGCAGAAGGTTCGAGTTCCAATTCACTTGGATCCAAAGTGATTTCAACTCCTTCTCCAGCTTTCTTCGGTGTTGCAAGACCAAGCTCGTATGTATGTGATGATCCCATCATAGCAGCACCTACAGCTGCTCTCTTCTCATTAAGAACTTGAAACAATGCAGGAGTTTCACCACCCGTTTCCATAGCATCTTCGATTTCTTTGCGTTTTCTGAGCTCAATCATATCTGGAGTTTCGAGACCAGCTCCTACTGATGATAAACCACTTGGTGTAATCAAACCAGCATCTCCAGGGGTAACAATACCAGTTGGGTCCTCTTCTTCCTCCTCATCTTCCGATTCTTCCTCAGATTCTGATTCTGATTCAAGTTCACCCCATGGTGTTTTATCAATAGCATCTTCTTCTATAGTGATTGGTATTTCGTCTGTTTGTGTACCAAATACATCACCATAAAGAGGTTTTCCCATTTCATCAACAGGTGGTTTTCCCCAACCTCCAGCATGGTACCCAAATGATGCACCATCAGGAATAGCAGCATTTAAACCAGGTATTTTAAGGTTAGGGTAAGAAGGAGGTGGTCCATAACGTTGCATAGCAATTAACCATGGTGGTGGAATGAGTTCTTTTCCAGGTCCAATAGGCATACCAAGAGCTGTATGAAGTTCGTCAGATAAATCACCTGGCTTTTTTTCTTTTAATTTTATTTCAAATTCCTTTCCTTCGTAATAAAGATCTCCATGTATCGTCATTTTTGGCTTAGTTTGATATTTGAAAAATGCATCATGTAATTTTTGATAGTCTATGTCAATTTTACCTAATTTTGGTCGGATCTTTCCTCTTTGTTTGGATTTCATTGTTTTAGAATCTTCTTTTTCCTGCATTGCAGCTCTCATTTCCATGATGCCTGTTTGTTTAATAAAATCAGGAAGTTCAAAAGGAGGCTTTACAAAACCTCTTTTACCTGCTAAATATTTTCTTTTAAAGCACCAATGTCTAGGAACAGGGACTGTATTTTTATATGCTTTAAGATAAACAAGAAGACGAGGATCTCGAGAATTCACATCATGCATTTCGACTACATCAGGCCTAGCAACCATTTGTTTTAATTCAGCTATTTCCATACGACTAGCTCGTTTAAGTTTTTTCTTAGATAACTTTGGTTTATCATCTCCATCTTTATCCTGTTCTAAATCATCTTCATCGTCATCATCATCTAAAACAGGATCAATAACTGGCTTAGCTTTAACAGGTTGTACTTCATCTACTTTTGATTCTTCTTCCTTTTTAGAAATTTTCTCTTCAATCTTAAATGCATCAAATATTTTACTAAATGCTGCATAGTTTGGATCCCATTTAGGAATATCGATCTTTTCAGTAACATATTCAACATCAACATCATCAACTGGTCTATTGTCATCATCAAGATCATCTTCAAAAACTCTTCTTTCAGCTCTTGTCTTCTTTCTTCTCTTCTTCTTCTTTCTTTGTTTAGGTTCTTTTGTGTCCTTAGGCTTTTCTTGTATAGTCTCTTCCGCAGTTGGCTCGTTTATTTCCTCTTCTTTTACTTCCAACTTCTCCTCAACTAATTCCTTTATTTCCTCTGCTTCCACATTGTCTTCTATAGTCTCAGGAGGAGTTTTCTCTGTGATTTTGTCGGCTACATTTTCTACATTTTCAACTACATTTTCTTCAGTAGTTTCATCAGCATTTTCTGATGTTGATCTAGTTCTTCGTGAGCTTCGTGTTGCTCTTTTTGTAACCATGTTTTTTTCCTAAAGAATATAAAAACTGATTTATCAAAATATTTCCAGACTCAATTATTGATTTTGTCTTCAGTTCCATACTGTAAATTTTTATCTGAGAGAGGCGTTAATAAGAATGAGGCATTTATTCAAAAACTTAGGGGGGTAATAAGAGGGATGTTAATTAGAAAAAATCTGCTGGCACCACAGGAAAAAAAATTCTACCCCCTTTCTAGAAACTCCCCCTTAGTAGTCCCCTTTCTCAACACTAAGTCAGACACCCACTTTCTGTCATATTTGACATGTGGGGGTGGTAGAAACAATGCAAAACCTAAACAAATACAACAAACAGTGTCACCAACCATTGATTTACAAATCATAATTCCATAGTAAGTCCAAGGACATGTCTGAGAATGGACAGAAAATTTCAGAAGGGAGGGTTAGAAACAATGCATAACATAAAAAAAGAAAACAGAAGGTACCACCAACCATCGATTTACAACTCTCAACAAGAAGTACTAAAGTACCGGACATATATGGGTACTAAACGACAAAATGTTAAAGTGTCAATATCTCAGGGTTTCCATGATCGTTTTTCATCCGGGAAATCAAAGAAGGAGCTATGAGAAAAAACTTCAGAGTAAGCGAAAAATGAAGAAGAAAATCAGCAACTATGAGAAATAAGGGTCTGAGATAGTTAAATCGGTATCTGTTTGAAAGCCCTATCTTTCATGCGCCCAATGACTATACTGATTTGCCAGAGAGATAAATATTTCAGGAGATAACCCTTTTTGTAACACCCCCCTACTTTTCTCGAAAAGCAAACATCCAGGGTTTTTATTAGAATTTTAGTAACTAGCAAAATTTAGTTTTAGATTGAATTGATGATTAATTATTATGCATAACATCAAATGTCATGTTATGTTACTATTTTAAACATTTCACGATTATAAGTTTGTTTTTGTTTTGATTTTGATAACATGAAACCCAGATTTTTGCTTTTAGAGAAAAGTAGGGGGTGTTACAAAAAGGGTCATATATCCTTAAATATTTATCCTTCTGGCAAATGTATATAGTCAATGGATGCAAGAAAGATATGGCTTTTGAACTGATACCGAGTTAGCTATCTCAGACCCTTATTTCTCATAGTTCCTGATTTTCGCCTTCTTTCTTTTCATTTTTCTGATTTCTTTTACTCTGAACTTTTTTCTGATAGCTTCTTCTTTCATTTCCCGAAAACCAGATGAAAAACGATCATGGAAGCCCTGAGATAATGAAACTTATGAAAGACTGTAGTAGATACAAAAAAATTGTATTTTAGTACCATTGCACTAAAATATTTTTGGTCCAAAAGTGTATGGGGACTACTATAAAATGAGTAGCAGTGTATCAATACCCCTAGAATCCAAACAGTTAAAAAACAGAGAGAAGCACCTACATTTTAATACCCCCTGAAATACTGTGAATTTAGACCTTTCCTGTTATGACCAGCTTTTAAATCATTCTTCATACTTCATTCTTAATAGATTGAAACAAGATTGAACCCCATGCTGCCTGATATCTGATTTCAAATTGTTTTATTTAGGTGACACTAGATCTCTAGTTTTTGTTCAGTGTTCCTCGTTAATTGAAAGTATACATAAAAAGAAATCACTACATTGCTTTGTTTACATTCTTCCTTGCCCTCGTTAGAATTCTTCCTTGATTGATAAACACACACAGAAAGAAATCATTGCATTGTTTACATTCCTCCTAGCCCTCATTAGAAATATAATCGAATGCTTGCCCTAGTCTTGTAAATAAATTTTAGTTAAATAAGGTTGTTATAGTGAGACAAAGAGACTTCTATTATTGCCCAAGTCTTGTTTTTACCTATTTACCCTAGGCTAGAGGCCAAACGATTCTTGAGATTCTGAGGATAGAGGATTGAGAGGACGGAGTTTACTCTGTTATAATCTGTATGTCAAGTGTTGTTTGTGTCTGGGACTGTATGTGTTTTTTCTTGTTATACTTTATACCATACAGAAACATGATAAAATTTGGAGAATTTTCTGCAGAAATAGTGTAAATTATGAAATAACTCATCTATTTTAGCTTTTACTCCGAAAAATTCACACTACTTCTATACCAAAATGCCATCAAGTCCGGTTTAGTACTTGCCCCTCTGCTCTCAATAAGTCAAATGACACGTCTTGAAATAGACAGAAAACTGACCTCTCAATTGATGAAAGCCAGGCTGTAAATGTTATCGAAAAATGAGTTTCCTTAAAACAGTAATACCTTAACTAATAAGAAATCCTGTGAGCAACTTTATTACTTAAAAGTTCTAGCCATGTTAAACTAGATCATCAGAAAGAATAATCAAAATAAGTAAATATTTTCAAACAATAACAAAAACAATAATTAATATTTAAATAAGTTATAAAGAGCAATCATTTTATTTTATATTTTTTAACAGCTAGCATATAGTCAAAACCTCATGCCCACTGAGGGACATTTGGGTTAAATTTGGTCAAATTTCAAATTAAGTTCTGTTTCTTTTAATTAGTTATCCCAGGTAACCCTATCATCTGGGCTTACTTTCCCGAAAAAATGGAGTAAAAAGCTCAAACGGTTCTCGAGTAATTAATTTTCGTTACATGGTGATCGGAGAAAAGTTTGGTCATTTTTATGTTCATACCTCAGTCCTCATTTGTGATACTAATTAATGAATACATCTTTTTATCTATATACAGTATTAGGTTAGGGTATATTAAGGATTTTATAACAGAACAATACTATTCTGTTGGTATACTATTCACATTTTAGCCATTTTGACGTGAAAATGTGATTTTTTATGTTATGTCATCAAAAATGCCCCCCTCAAATCTGTTAAAACCTTTTTTTCTTCATAAATATCTCATTTCTTCAGTTGAAGGGCATTGTATGTAACAACCAATCCATTTATAATACTTTAGATAGCTTTATAGTAGAAATTTTTTTCATACTTGATTGCAAAGCAGTTTTTCCGTCCGCGCGTCACAAAAGTCAATTTCCGTATTTTTTCAATTTTCCATGCCATGCTGATAGTTTTTATTGTCCAACTAACTTCCTCTACATAAATAAGACCAAGCCCTTTCATCATAAAAAGTAAAACTTATAAAAACATTGGAACAGATAGGTGAATGGTTGGATACCTAGGGAAGATTCCTCAAGTTTAATTCATTGTATGCTCAATAGGTTCTGTTGCTTTATCTTTCTTTAGGTAATTATTGTTGTCCAGTAAAGGTTCAAGTTCAAGAAGGAAGAAACTGGGATAATACAATTTAGTACTGTTTAGTTGTGTATTTTGCTGCTAGTAGACAGCTTTCTGTTGAGAAGTTGAAGTCATTGCAATGTTGAAATTCAATGAAATAAATTCTAATTGATCTTTAACCTTTGACAATTATTGAAGTCATTGCAATGTTTAATTCTATTTGGATTCTATTTGAAATAAATTCTTACTAAAAGTTGTTGTTTTGAACAAAATGTTTTAACATTTATTAAAAGTCCAGACAGTAATTTGTTACAGCAGATTTGTATACAAGGTAAAGATTAAGGGATTTAATGAGCAAACTATACTTGCAGTGATTTAGATTCCCATAATATAGCTGTGTGAATAATTATAGATTTTAAAGGGATTTAATGAGCAGACTATACTTGCAGTGATTTAGATTCCCATAATATAGCTGTGTGAATTATTATAGATTCTAAAGGGATTTAATGAGCAGACTATACTTGCAGTGATTTAGATTCCCATGAGATAGTTGCGTGAATAATTTACGATTTTAAGGGGATTTAATGAGTAGACTATAATTGTAGTGATTATGATTCCACTTTTTAATAAATTCATTTATTCATTTTAGAAAAGTAGATTAAAAGAAGTTTCAATTATGGGACCACGGAAGATCAAAAAAGCAAATGATGAAATTGCAGTGAAGAAAATTGGGCGGCCATGTAAACCCAATCCTACATCTTCAGGTGAACGGGTGAGAAAACACCGTAAGAATAAGAATGATGCTGTAGCTACGGATGAGAATGATAGATGTACAGAAAAGAAGATTGGTCGACCAATAAAGTTAAACAAAATGTCGGCAGCTGAGAGGAAAAGACTATCTCGGCAGAAGGAACACATAAGAAAGAAAGAATATGAGAAGTGTAGAGAAAAAAGGCAGGAACAGAAAATAAAAGCTGAAGGTGAAGATGAGCTTCGCGAATTGTGGTGTACGCAAAAGCAAAAACAGCGACAGAATTATAGTGATCAAAAGAAGCATAGAATTCGAGTTAAAGATAGATGCAGGAAGAAGGCATTAAAGGGTGAACTGGAGCCAACTATTACAGAACGAGTAAGGGAACGAGTAAGGAAACACAGAGAAAATTTATTAAAAGTAAAAATGGACTTTACAACGAAGAGTAAATCAAGCACTCCACTAAAGAAAAGAAAGACAAGATTGAATAAGTCACTGCAAAATATGGAAAGGGACGATAGAGTCCATTTTATAAAGACTGTTATTGATGCTCAAAGTCCCTCCTCCAAAATAGCTACCAGTAATTAACGCACCACATCTACGCCACTACCACTAACTGAAGATCATACACCAACTCTAGCTGCATACTCTCTGCTGAAAAGCAAGCGTGATGCAGTCAGCAATTGTGCAAAACGTGCGTTAATCAGCACTTTAGATGATACAATTACGAAACGAAAGGTATGGAAGCTTGGGATTTCCTACTCAACTTTTAAAAAGGTTAAAGGTGGGAATCTCCAAAAGCTATTGTTCCATGACAAGCATAAGAAGATGTCAACAAGGCCTCCAAAAATAACGAACGAGGTAAAAGAGAAGATTATTGATTTCTACTTAAGAGACGATATATCAAGAGTTCTCCCTTACAAAAACAAGGTTTTGAAAATTAAAAATAAGGAGGGAAAGATGGATAAGATACTGGTACGAGTAATGGAAATGTCTCTCTTGAAAGCATTCAATAAGTTCAATGAATGTTTTGTTGAAATAAAAGTTGATCGACGCTCATTCGAAAAAATTAGACCACGTTATGTGAAGTTGAAACGATGCCAACAAAGACTGGTGTGTGCATGCTCCTATCATTTAAATGTGGATTACCTGAGACTACCTCTGATGCGACTGATGAAGCTGAATGATGTTGATGTAGATATGCTCAAAAGCAACGAGAGCATGTGTGACAATTTACTTTGTGAAAAGGCAATTGCTTGTATACTTGGTTTGTGTAATGTATGCAAAGATTTTGGCAAGCTAAAAGATTTATTTAGTACGAAGGATTTAAAATGTAGTGCAAACTGCAAGATGAACAATGTAAATTGTGCAGAACTAGGACACACAGTTAAAGTGTCTCAGTACGAGAAAGTTGTTTATCAGCACCAAGGAAAAGAAAAAAAGAAAATATCTTTGGTAGATAAATATCTCAGATTTGATGAATTTCTTGCCCTGTATCTGAAGCAGATGAAAGATTTTCCTCGTCATCGCTTCAGTGTACAGCACTTGAAGGAAGTATATGATGATGGGGTTGCATACTTGAGAGAAGGTGCCATCCTCAAAGTAATGGACTTCTCCCAGAATTATGAGTTTACACTGGGTACAAACCACTGTGACTGTCTACCCTGTAGTTGTTTTAAGGTTGGATCAAGAAGGCAATATCTGGGAAGATCATTTTGTCTTCTACAGTGATGACAAGAAGAAGGACCCCTGGTTCGTCGAACTATGTAAAAAAAAGATTATTGAATACTATGCAGCAAAAGGAGTTAACATTGATTTGGACATCGAATTTACGGATGGTTGTGGTCACCAATTTAAGTCAAAGGAAGCCTTCCGACTATTTGTGGATAGATCAAAGAGGTCAATCAGGGTGTTCTGTCTGGCTGCAGTTACTTTAGGTGATACAGTGATACGAAATTGCCAAGAACTCATGGAATTCTCCAAAGAGGCACTCACCCAAGTTAACCGGGATTTCAGTTTGGGTCCTATGGAGAATCGTCTTTTCTATGAAATAACAGAGGAGAAATTCAAAAGTACAGGGAAGACCATCCAATCAAGAAGTACTATCCACTTCCTCAAACTCTGAAAATTCACCAAGTATCAAACAAAATGAATTGCACCAATGGTATCTACACCCAGCAATTTGCATGTTGTTGCTCTGCATGTTTGGATGGTACCCCTGATTCATGTAAACATCGCTTAATAAAAGGTGTATTTTCTGAAAACCTGTCTGTCATTCGTCCAAAGTGGACATTGTTCAAAGAAAAAGGTGTTGGTAGAGGTGTTGCAAGAAATGTTAATGATGATGATGATGATGAGGATGATAATGAAGAAGATAATAAAGATGGATGTGATGAATTTATTGATATAAATGATGAAGTGTATGTTGAAAAGGAAGCATATTCCTTGCTTCAAGAAGGTGATATGGCTGTAATCCGATCGGGTGATCCTCGTAACCCCTACTATCTCCTTAAATTGATATCCATGCCATTCGAGACAGAGAGTGATATAATTGATGATTATGGACATTCATTCCCAATTCACGATAGGGTCATCTGTGGTCATTACTTAGAACACTTCAAGGAGATGAAGGACGGCGATATTCTTTATCTTGATACCAAGATGACAGCATACATGTCAAGTTATTGCATTGTTGGAGTGTGTCCATCCCTAGTGGAAATATCTCAAAAGCGTAAGGGGAAGGAGGAAACGATGTTTCTGGTGAATGATGATATTCACGAAGCATTAACTGAACTTGTTGATGATGTTTAGATACATTCCATGTTTATATTCTTTCAGCATTTGATATGAAAGTTACGTTTGTTTGCTTAAAACTGTGTTTAATTTCTGCATAATTTGATGAGTACATATCTGGTCTTCCAAAAATTATTTTCATAGAATATGCTAAATAGTCAAAAAATGAAAAGTGAAAATTCATATCTGAAGGGAGTCAAACAATACAAATAACCTACCACCACTAAAGAATAGAAGTTTTAATGTTTTCTGGTAGTCCATTTGTACTCATCAAATGTAAGATGGTTGATGTAAGTCTGTGAGAAATTGTATGATGATATTTTGACCAAAAAACTGCATTTTGGGGCAATTTACAGCTCAATTTAGATATAAATTGAATTCTTATGAATTGAATAAAGCTTTTTTATCATTAAAACATAAGTACACAACTCCTGATAACTTAAACAGTCACTCCAGATGCATTTTCAATTTTTGAAAAATCCAGACTTTTTGTGACACGCGGACGGAAAATGGTTGAACTGAGATTTCTCAAGAATGGCATGTGGACAAATTCTGAGCTTTTGGTATATTCAACCCTTCCATAGACCCCACTAATAAAGATATAAATAATTTTAACTGGAATACTTTAACTGGTCAATCTAGGAGCAATTTACTTTTTGTGACGCACGGACGGAATTTTACGGTTCATTCTTCTTCGGTCCCAATTGACACAGAAAATGCCTGGAAGTAAGGAGAAGTGATTGATTACTTGCCTAAACATCTAAGACTGTTGAAATTTAATGAGAATCACCATTCCCATGCTATGTAAGGACTCTTAAATCAAGCCTGAGGCCCACACTTCTATTTTTGGTCAAAATGTTACATCTGTGTTGATCACAGACTTGTGCAATCAAATTCAGTAAATCTGGTCATATATGAGAGGATTTTGCTTTTTCAAGCTTTCTTATAGCCTGATGTCTTCAGAAAATAAATTACAAGGACTCTCTTTCCTATACAAGCACATATTTTTAATTGATTTCTTCATTTGAAAATTAATCAAAAAGCTGTGTTACATCCTCAAAATATTTATTTTTGGGTAGTTTTTCATAATTTTCAATATTTTCCCTCAATGTAACATATCACATGTTATATACTGCCGAAAGCGAAATTTGGAGCTGAATCTGATTCTGCTATCTATTAATTGATTTGATTTAGCCAGCAAAATAAAATGGAGAAAAACTGGGTGGGCACGAGGTTTTGACTATATGCTAGCTGCAAGTGCTGTTTTATACTCAACAGGGAAAATCTGAAGGGTTAGTTATCTTTCATATACACAGTACTATATACCTTAAGGCTGTTTTTGATACTTTG
>JAUKPT010002295.1:0-13486 GCA_032273505.1 Nanomia bijuga | reverse complement strand
ATTTTTCCGCATTTTGCAAACGCCACTACTATATTGCAAGAAAATTTCGCGGCATGCAAATTTAACAGCAATTGAATTTTACGTTAGGGGGAGAGGGTAGCAAAAAATGTGACAGTTGATGCCTCTTTTTGAGGGGGGGATATTTTTAAAGATGTGACATTTTGGATTTCGATCACCTAGGACAGACAAATTTACCCCCAAAAATATATATATTTGGCTAAGAAGAGGGTCAGGCACTATGTGGCAGAGGAGGTAACTTACTTATGAAAGTTTCGATATGGTAGTACTTTGTTTGTTAACGAAGTTAGAGACGAAGAACGATTGAAAATTTGTGAGTTTAATTTTTTAAATTCAACGAGGGATTTTTTGTTTTGGAAAATATATGAGAAGAGCTCTTATCCCTGCTTTGTTTTTTATCGATTTAATGACTGGTTTACAGTTTACCGGGCAATGATTGATTTAGAGTTTTGGTGAGTTTCAAAGAAACAAAACATACAGTTCACGGTTGTTTTGTAATCTAATCTTTGCAATGATAAATATAAAAAAGCGTGCGCAATCAGTTCACATTTTTACGATTCAAGCTTTAAAAACTTTTTTCCACGTGGCACTGAGGACTAGCTTTTGAAGTCCGAAGGACTTAGTATACTAGAATTGAATGAAAAATTGTGAAAGCAAGTTTACACAAACACTCTATTTTAGCGTGTCGCACTTACACGATTCGAAGACTTCTAAGATACCTTGTGGATCTTTTATTGTTTCCACTTGAGAGTTAGTCAAGCATATGAAGACGAACAAATAGATTTTTTGACTCTCGAAAAATCAATGAAGACCAATTTATTTGTAGCTTGTACTCTGAATTAAGATTTAATTCATCATACAGAAAAATCTTTTAGCAGTCGCGCTGTTATCTCTAAGCAAATGCCTTTGTATTAAGTTAAAAGCTATTTCTCCTGTTGCTACCGAGAATGGTATGATTGATACAAAAGTTTTTCAAAAAGCGCTGACGTTTGCAACTTTTAGCAAAAAAAACTCAATTTTTCACTGACTTAACTTCAAAACCATTGATTATAACTGTGATTTATCACCTGTTTTTCTATCAGCACTAGTTTTCAATCATTTTGGTCACCCTAGCGTTTAAAAAGAGTGACCATGGCCATTTTTGTTGGGCGAAAACAACCTCTGGCGGGAACTTCTAAAAAGCTTATTCTTCTCTGGGGTAAAGGTAAAATCTAGATTTGCTTTAGTATTTGTGAAAATCTACCTGGGAATAATCTGCACAATTATAACGAACCAGAACTCACCGGGATGATCTACACCAGGGTATCACTTGATAAGGTTGTACACAGGGGGATAAAGATAATTCATTACGAAAGATGAATCAGAGATGTTTTCAATTTTTTAATTGACTAACTATTATTCATTAATAAAATTATACGAAATCGAATGTAATAAAATTACAAAAGATAAGTTAAAGGTAACATTTGAATATTCAAGTTAGTAAGTTCTTCGCATTAAAAAAAACTCGTCACCACCACTTCACCGTTGTCATTTGTTTCGTTTTTCACTTTCCAATGAAAAACAGTTTTATTGGTATGTAAACTCACCAAGATAGCCTCTCAATCAATCGAACTACATTTCCGTGGGAAGACATTTCTGGACGACCTTGCATCTGATCGTTAGGGTATCCTACCGATTTCATTGAACCTGTAAGAAATAAAAAAAAACGAGTTAGCTGGAAAGATCTTTTTAATATGCTGAGCAATTTGATGCATTTAAAATAATTACTTTTGTTCTTCAATTTATGTATCAGCATGTTTTCCAAAATTGTCAAAAGATTTTTACTGTTAACTATACTAATTGTTTTAAGATCATTGTCAGCATTTTTTTCCTCTCTTTTATCCCTCTTTTTCAACAAAGCTCTAAGGACTTGTTGACTATCATTTCAACTTCTCTACTTTTAAGATCAAAATATTTAATGCAAAAAAATTGTAATGAAATGAAATGATATTACACACTAATTTTATCGTTTGATCGGCGGAAAATAATATCATGGTGGTAGTGAATAATTTACTGAGTACTTCTTTTATAAATTCGAGTTCTGACTAATAATGAATTTAAAATATTTTCAAACAGCTTAAGGAGGTATACGCGTTAATAGGTGTTTCGAAAATGTATTGTTTTATTTGACGTAATTTTAATCATTGCATCATTCCACATCTAAAACTGAAAAAAAGATTGGGGTTTCCGGCCAAAATTCTGCTAGAATGACCCAAATATTTTACTTTTTCTCCTATATGGCGCCAAGCCGTTATAGAAGAATTTAGTTCGAAAATGTCCCCTAAAAAAACTGTCACAGGTAAAACATTTTTGAAAATGTGATGCCAATAAAAAATTATATATGTTTCTGGCTAAAATCGGGGTATTACTCATGTTTAACATATCATGCAATTATATGGCATTGTGTCTTAAAGTCTGCGTAAACGAATTTCGTGCTCATAACTATTCACCAGAGAGAATTTGATGACTTGATAAATCGTAATGTTATGAAGGAAATAATAATAACGTAATTGCACGTGTATAATAAGTGAAGTCTTGTAATTGTTTTACATTGTATAATACAATACCTTAATGGATTAAATGCATTCCACATGGTGATTAATAAGTCTTAATTTTTGCTCACACGCATAACGGCATGTTTCATACTTAAAAATCTCTATTTAATATAACAAAATGCAGCAGACGTTACGTATGCTCACTGAATAACGCGTATATAAGTAGAAACCATATCAGTGCAAGAAATGAATGGTTTATGAACTAAAATTAAATTGCCTTGTCCCAATAATGGTGTCTACTGGTGGCTATCTGCCTCATTGTTCGTTTTAAAGATATTTCAATGTAACGTGTTAAAGCAGGCTTAAACAAAAGGACTAATTACAATGCTACTTTAATCCTTTCTAATGAAAAACAAAATACAACTTTGACAATATTGCAAAGTTATTGAAAAGTTGCTCTGAATTGAAAAAAAGACATTCTGTTTGTAATCTGAAGGCTATTGTTATTTATTGGAAATACCATAATTACATCTGAATTTCAATCTTTTCGATCTTGTGATAAATATATTTTCATATTTATGAAAGTAATAAAGATTTCACCCGAACCAAGCACTTGAGCTTATATCTTTTAAACAATATTCTAAAAATAAGGCCTTGTATTGTAAATGGATTACGTAGCATTGTTGTTTTCGATAGGTTATGTTATGAATAAAAGGAAAGGGGCTAACTCAAAAATTTGATCGATAAAATCATTTTGATGTCAAAAAAAATCTAGCAAAATCTGCTATGAATGGAATGTACACTATTTCTCAAAATGACGTAAAATATTTGATTGAAATAACATTATCAATCAGATCAGAATGTCATTACGAACAGTGTAACAATCAGGGTGATAATTGTAACACGGAAGTGACATGATGTATGTGACAGTGATAATCACTACATATCTTCAATCGACACCCCCAGGGGAGAGTGTCATTCACCCCTATAATATGAATTGTCATGGTCAGCCCCCTCTCAATGTAAATGATGCTTTTCCTCTATTTCTAACATAAAAAAGACATGTATTTAAATCAACAAATTCACATAGAATGATGATTCACAAAGATGATCGAGTTAAATGAAACTGTTTCTGATATGATTTAGAAAACAACCTAATACACACAAAATGATAATAATTGAAACAAGGCTGTCCAAGTGACATCCAGCTTTGAGTGAGCTATTACCATCAGACTTGTGGTGACTTTATAAAGAATTCGTCATGTAACTCAATTAAAATGACTTGGGTACAAAATATTAATGTTGTGCCCCTGCTTAAGTATTGATCAGGTTTATTCGCGATTTGATGTGCCTCTTCTATCAGACAGTCTGCAGAAGATCTATTGGGTCAAACCAACACCAGGGGAGGGAAATTAAGGAAGTCAGTCAAGATCTGACAAAACACTAGATAAAGACTATTTTAGTCAAAACCTAAACGAGCACGTCGAGAAGAATCATAAGTGCAAACATTATTTACTTGAACCCACAACTTGCAATAAAACACTGAATTTCAGAAGTAAGAAGATAGCTATGCCAATAGGGGTGTCACCATTATTAAGGGTGAAACTGATAACAAATGCACCCACAAAAATATAAATCATATTACAGTATTTAAACACTTTTCAGTGGAAATGAGTTATCATTTCCTGTTTTATAATCATGTGTATGTAATCGATCAATTTGATTGGATTAAAAATGGTTTCCTGTTTGTCTGTTCATTAAATGAGATTTTTATAGTTCATCACGTTATAATGAAATCATATTTTGTTTAGCTACTGCAGTTATATAGATTACAAATATAAGAATATAAGAAAATAAGAATGTAGGAATATCAGAATTTCAGAATATTGCGATCTTAACAGTTACATATAAAAAAAAACAATAATGTCTGAAGAGAAAATCAATTATTTCAAACAGTCCCATGGCATTTGTGGCAATCAATTATTTCAAACAGTCCCATAAAATTTGTAGCAACTTTGACAGCATAAAAGACAATTTTTTCAAACCAAATTATCTCAAAGAAACTGAGACCACCATTATTTTGAATGTAATGAATTCCATTTTTTTCAAAAAGCAGGACAGCACTCTACAGGCTACTATCCAAAATCATCCATGAACAAATTTGCTGTACATGATTTTTTTCTGGTTCAACAAAAGTTTTCACTACTTAAGAATTTTAACTAAAACAGTCAAAAATGTTGTTTTTTATTTCAAAATGATGTCGTTTGATGTCACAGGGTGTCAATAAAAAGACTCACATCTTAAGATATTCCTTTGCTCTAGCTCTTCTTTTGATGGTCTTTGACTTAGTCTCCTAAAATGAATTAAAGGTTAAATTTCATTGTTTAATGTAAATGACTTTTGAACACATCAAACAAAACAGGAAAAAAAAAGAAAATTCTACGAAAAATGTAACCTCTAAACTAAAAGAGAAATTTTGAATGAACAGAAAAACTTGGGGAGGTACCATTTTTGTATATCACTAAATAATTTTATTCACCATGTGATTAACACATTTTAAATTCCTTTTGTTAACACTAAATTAGATCTGATCAGAAGCACTTTGAACGGGAACCTTAAGCTATTTGGAAAGAGAAAGAGAAAAAGAAAAAGAATATTTTCAACTAAACTATCAGTCCAGAATCTTTGATGACAAAAATGATATAAATAACTTAATAAATTCATTAGCTACCTCAAAAAATCATTGAAATTTTGACCTTCTCAGGTCTGATGAAGTAAAATGGCTAAGGTAACCATACCTAATAGACTAGTATCCATTACGTCACGATATGTTTACATTTTGCCTCCAAAACCGCGCTTGTCTTGTAACTATTATAATACATGATATTGATTGGATGTCTTAATGACAAGTGCTCATATTTCACGCGTGTTATAGTATGTTTATAAGTTCATTTACATGAATCTGGACAATATCTGATTATCTATAATCATCATTTTTAATACAAACGTGTATTCTGAAATTGCCAATGCAACATTTATTCAAACAAATGCATTCATTTTTATCGTTGATTTGCGAATTTTATTAACAGTAATAACCAGTCTCGAACGTGATTTTGAAGGCAAATCATAAAGAAATAACGTAGTCTGGAAATAGGGCTATAAACCAGTATTAATAAACAGGCAAAATGTACACAGTCTTCATCTTTAGGGTATGTCTCATGGTAAATTTATTTTTCGATTGGGTAAAAAATCATAAAATTTGAATCAAACCAATAAGATTTTAGATGACATAATTTTTAACCAATAATTTCAAATTTATCAATAATGTGTAGACAATCCTGCAGTCAACAATAGATGTAATAGTTTGAAGCGTTATTTCAACTCTCCAATATCGGATTGCATCATATTGAAAATATGCATGATTAATCAAATTCTTGATTTCCTGTCTGTAAATATTTATCAAGAAACAATTAAAATCCATTAATTGAACAAAGGAGTTGAGTTTAAAAGCAAAATGTGACACAATGAAAATCAATTGCCAGAAATCTTTATGTACAAATCAGATCATATATGATATTGCTCTTTTGATGATATCAGCAAATACTTTTTTTCAAAGTTTTCTGGAACTTGAAGCTCAAAGAGAAAATCATAAACATGCTAGCATTCCAAATTTAACTGGTGTGTCAATTAAATTTGTCACCAATATCCATAAAGAGTGACGGATATGGTTCTTTACATGAGTATATTCAAAAATGATTTCACTCAAGATAGGTCAGATTCGAGGAATCATTTTGTGTTCGGTTATCTTAATATCTTCTATTATCTTAATAGGAGTGCATTCACGAGAATACACTTAATACACCCCAGCCATCACTGGACTTGGTTTGAATTTAGCAGTCTTTGCCCAACAAAAAGCTAATGATCTCAAGAATCAACAATCAATTCAAAAAAGTCAATATGCAAAAAGGGTACACGCGACACAACATCAATCAATTATTTTTGGTACTTCAAACATGAAAGAAACAGCACTGCAAACGTTTATTTTGAAACTAAGCATCACTCATCATGTCTGATAATTTCACTCGCGTAATAAACAAATATAAGCAAGGTTTTAAAAATAATTAACCAGCTAAAATTAGAATAGAAAAAATCATACATAAATATGTAAACAAAAATAAAAAGTATTTTTATAACTCTACGCCTTACATGAAGGTAAAAATGTACATTCCACAGTAAACTAAAATCTTGTAGATAAACCAATACATGGTGAAAAAGTTACCAATTCAAAACAGTTTAACAACTAAATTGTATCATGCAAAACAAACTATGTATTTAAGCTAGCTAGTAAAGCCAATTTCTTTTTTACAAATTATATATTTCTAACTTTTGGATTAAATATTGTGGTATATCTTATCTGAACAACGTTAAAAATTCAAATTGTTTTGTAACATTCCGGACATAATTTCCCGATTTAATTTTTTCATTTTTTAGAAAAGAGTTATTTTTCCTTAATTATGTAATCTTTTGTCATTTTTATTAAACTTAATAAAACATAGTAATAGGTTAATAATACACAGGAAAATTTATTATTGATAATGTTTTAGACACACTTAGTCGTTTATCGTATTTTATAGACATTATTTTTATGCTTTCGAAGAGCAACAGCTTCTAGCATTAAATGGTGTAATATCTGACAAATTTCGTGCATCATGATTATAACAAAATTTTGCCATCATCAATATCATCATCAAAAGCTTTAGGAAAAAGTAATGTGAGATTTTTGATTTTTTCAAATGTATAATTAGACAATTTCATTTAGATGAACGAAAATCTCACATAATTAAGTAGGCCTCTTTGCAGTGTTACAATGGTAATAATGGTTATATGCGTCTGAAGATGATATTGAGTACTATAGACTATCACAAAATGTTTGCAGCGATTTTGAAAATTCTCAAAACTTTGGCTAATTTAGACGTTTGAGTAACCTAAAATTATATCATGTAGATATAAATTGGTTCAATAAAAAATATCGCTAAATTCAAATTGTGACACTTAAAAAATTTAAAATTCAGGTTATTACAATGTAAGAGTTAACCAACCCAAAGTCTAAATAGGATAAACTTCTGTGATTATACGTTCGATGAATACCCTAGTTTGTCATATTAATCCATGCAAACATTTGTCTATAATCTAGACTAAGTTGGAGAGCTTAAAGTGGAGTCCACTAACCAAAAATAATTTAAAATAACAAAGCAAAAAAAGCAGCAGCAATGAGGTGTTGTAAGTCCAAAATGATTGCCCAATGGTTAATATTTTATGTAGAATTGACCACAAGGCTTCAGTGCAAACAGCAATATAATTTTCATTAGCAAAAAATATGAAATTAATTAGTTGACCATTTTTCTTCGTCATTTTCAAAAACATCGAATATTCTTTATAAAATAATGTTAAGCTCTTAATTCGCTTTCTAATTAGACCTTGCATATAAAAGTTGATTAAGAATTAAGGAAATCCCAACGAAACCTATAGTTAGTGCCAAGACTTTTTAAAACAAACTATAACAAACCTCTTTAAGAAAATACAACTCATGATACTAATGGGATTGTAATGACATTCTTTCAAAAATTTGATAAAAAGTCAAGTGAGCAGTTGTGATCAGTTAAATGAACAGTTGTAGCATCACTAAATATAGTCTTCTTCAGAAGGATAAGGAATTCCCCTGTTATGACTTTTAAGCCTATCCAGTGTTCGTTCGAAAACATCAAAATCAAGTTCATAAACAAAATATTTAGACTTGACAGATAATTTGGTTTAAATCCAAAGCACAATTTAGGCGAGACAAGTAAAGAAGAGCATCATAATTCAAAGATCAGGCTGACAAAAAACAATTTTGCAGAGCCATTCTGTCGTAATCCGACAAATCAAAATTTTTACCGGCCAATATTCTGGCCAGATCAACTTTCTAGAAAAAGTGGGGAAGGAAAAAGCTCCAGAAAAGAAGAAAAGAAGGAAAGGAAGAAAAAAAAGAAAAAAAAAGAAGAAAAAGGAGAAAAAGGAAGAAAACAGCTCGAGCTCGAGCTCGACAAAACCCCGCGTAAAAGATTTGTGAAGAAAACAGGTTTTCCAAAAGTGTGGGGGGCGCTTACTTGGCCTGAATATTGGGGTATATTCTTATTGCATATAAATGGCCATATAAGAGGACCTATTGAAGATAAAAACTCCATTTTTGAATGGTACTAAATTCCCCCTGAAAATAATTAGCACTGAGAAAAATTTCAAAACTGTTATCGATTTCAAAGCATGAGATTTTCTAGAAAAATATTCAAAAATCAGGGGATTCCTTGAAAATAATCGTTTTGGCAGATAACAGCAACATCAAAAAAGCTTCTTTTTCCCTTACATGCATGCTTATTCAAAAAAGATATCAATTTTTCAGACGTCAAACATGACGTTCTTTTGATCACGAGATAAAAGAATGAAAAATGTGCCCAAAAGACCAATCTCTTTTCATTACATGAATACGTACATATGGAATTACAGTTTGTCCAAAGCCTTAACACGTATAAAGCTATTATACACCATCAAAGACGTATTTATTTAAAGAAGGAAATGCTTTGCATGAGAATGAAAACAAAACTCTAAATCTTGACATTTAACTAAAGCTACAGCATAATCAGTAATCTGTTTAGGTCCATTCTAAAAAGTTCGTCGAACTCAAAGATTTGATTGGTTATAAATTTCATAATCAATAATTTGATTTGTTAATCTAAAAATGTCACAATTTTGAAGTTATCAGAAATCTGAATTATAATATTGAGATCCTCTAGTGAACCAATAAAAATCTACATGATGTAATATTCAACCAATCAGTAGTCTAATAGATTAAGCGTAGTTTCGAGATGTTCTCTAAATAAATTTTAGAAAATGACTTAAATTGACATGTGATGATGAATGCAACAAAAATAAAACAAGCTGGTACATAAAAGACTACATGCATTGTTAATTGACACTAAAAGAAACCTATTTTTTAATTGTTATGTTACTCTCGATGTCTAATTAAAGCTAATTGAAGCGAATTGATCAATTTCAAAACATAGCATATAAAAGTCGTTTCCGACGAAATATGACTAATGTGAGAGAAATAATGATTATAAAAGTTCTAGGTATACATGAAGTAGAAAATAGTTGATCTGATCACTCGATTGATCAACGCGCGGTCTAGTAATTAATTGCGATTATCGCTACAAGGAAGCTTTCGTATATAACTCGAAAATAACAACGAAAATAACAACTTAATGAACTCAAAACTCAATTATAAATCTGAGCAGTTAATTCATATCAAGAATGATAAAGTTTTAGGTTTTTGCTTACCCGAAATTTAGAGATCATCCGTCCTTAGAATAAATTGACTAACAATGTTTACAAAAAATATGTTTAATTTGACCGATTGTCATTTTAAAAATACAGCTACAATCAAAAGAAGCCCTCTAAGTGTGGTAACAAACCATTGCTTTTAGACAGCTTTTAAATCTACAAAAGCCTCTTGTAATCCTTTAACGGTAACAATAATCTTTCACTATCTTTTTCACTATCACTATCTGGTTGTGATCTAATTACGAAATTAACTGTCATATTAGTTAACATAACTAACAAGGAAAAAGGTTCCGATTGCAAAATGATAATATAATATAGAAAATGAATCTCTTCTTTTGCTGATAAGATGTCACTTAAATCTAGTAAAAAAAACAAACACGTGAATGCTTATAAACATCTCTGACACAATTAATGACCAAGTACTAACTAAGAATGCTATGTCATTAGACCACGTCTATTGAGGTGTTATCAATTTTTATCCATTCGCTAAATTCTTAGAATTTTTCATCTGATACTAATCTAATTTCAAATTTTACTACCTGAGCACTAATATCTTCTTCTTAGTAAGTACACTAGTCACAGTTAAGCTTTTTAACTTGGGGTGGTCAATAGATTATTAGGGAGGGAGACGAAACCAATCGCGAAAAAAATTGGAATTTGATTACTTTTTTAGTTTTCTGAGGAACCGTGAAATATTATGAAAATCGTGTTTACATATCTTTGCATTACCCTAAAAAAACTAACAGCAAGACAACAGAAATTTTCTTTTATTATCAAAGATGCTTTAACAGCAGAATTTTGAGTTAGAAACAAGTCAATCAAGAAGTAATAACTCCTCATTTCATCTTTAAAAAGCAAACAAAAAGACTGTAAATAGTATGTAAATATGTGACTGTGGCGTAGCTAGAACAAAATTAGTGGGGGGAAGGGGTTTAAAATGTAAAAAATACCGACAGAAAAAATTGCCACCCACCATGGTTGGGAGGCGAAGAAATGTTGACTCTAGATCGTCTAAAACAGCCATTTCAGCCATTTTAAGCGTCGGTAAATGGGATCTGAGCCTGTAAAAACATACTATTTTTTCAATTATTTGATTGGTAATTTGAATTTGAGCTAGGGCTACCGACTAAAGTGGCTTTGAAAATATGGGGTGGGGGTGTAACCCCCCCCCCCACACACCCACACACCCACACACCCACACCCACCCACACCCACCCACCCATCCACCCACCCCCACAAACCCACCCACCTTATAGTAATATATTGTTTCATTGAATTTTTAAAAAGTAAAAATTAAAAAAATGTATTCCCTCTGAAGTAGTAACTATCGAAAGCGTTTAGGGAAGAGTAAAGTTTGTTTTTGCTTGTTGTTGGAGTACCAAATAGGCTGTAGTGTGTCCACAGACGTCAAATAAATTTTGATCTTTTAGAATCGTTGTCAGCATTTCAGAGCTTTAACAAAAGATCAACTTGTGCCATTTTGAATTGAACCAACCGTGAAAGGTTGATGTATATTTTAATCATTGAACTATGTATATTCTTCTTGTTGGGGTTGAATACTCTTGAAAAAAAATAGTACTAGTAATCAAATATTATGAATGAAATTAATTCAAAATCATTTACATGGTTCATCAGGGTGTGATTTACAAAACATCGGGAAATTGCAGATTTATCCAACTGACTAGAGTGATCAAATATCACGGGACTCTGTGATTAACCAATTTACTCGTAATCTGTAGACAGACAACTAAGCTGGGGTAAATGATATAAGAGTGGAATTATGAAACTGAATAACCAAAAACATATCCTGTAACATAAGCAGTTACCACAGTAAACTATGTTGATTGATATGTCCTTGCAATGGAACTACACACAGCCCCAGTAAGATTAGAATAGTGTAAAAGGATTTGTCTCCTCGTGTCGTAACAATTACATGAATAAATTGTAAATATTTCTTTTATAAAAAAGGTGATGCAAGAGAATCTTGAACAAGATATATCGAAAAATTGTTCGTAGTTCGTATTAATTAGTTCGTATTAATTATGTTATGATTTGGAATCTTCGTTCACTCTTAAATGAAATGAAATTGCAAAATGTATTACAATTACTTGAGAATCACGATATACACATAGCATGTTTTTGTGAGACGTGGTTTGACTCAAAAAATGGTACTTTCACTTATGCTATTAAAAATGTGGGGTATGAAATAATCCATTGTCATAGAGAAGATAAAAGAGGAGGGGGAACAGCAATTATTTACCATAGGACATTGAAAATAAAACCAGGAGATGAAAGAACTATGAAATACAAATCTTTTGAATACAGTAATGTCAGACTATTACATACTCCAAAGTCGAAGATATCGCTAAATTGTATCTATTGGAAGCAAGAAGTATCATTTAAGGTATTTACTGAGGAAATGGAACTGTTTCTAGACAAAATAGCTAATAAAGAAGACGAGATAATAATGGTAGGTGACTTTAATGTATGGATGGATGTAGAAGGTGATGTAGATGCAAATAATCTTTCAATTTTGATGAATGCTTTCGGGCTAACACAACATATAAAAGAATCGACTCATATACATGGTCATACTCTGGATCATCTGTATTTCAATGAGAAGGAAACTAGTATAACGAATATTGTAATACATGGAACATTAGAAATCAATACTGACCATTATGCATGTACATTCAAAATCCCATCAGTACCATATGTGAATATTGAAGAAACAATATCTTTTAGGAATACCAAGAATATTGACATGGTGAAATTTATTGAAGATTTGAAAATTAGAATAAGACACATTGATTTCATCGATGCCGACTTTGCTACATGCTACAATGAATACAAGTCTGTGTCAAGAAAATTGTTAGACGAAGTTGCTCCTGTCAAAACAAAGAAAGTTAGAAAAATTAATAAACCCAATTGGATTGATGAAGAATATATGATATGTAGAACTAAAAGAAGAAAATTAGAAAAAGTATGGAGGAAAAGTAAAACAGTTGTAAATCGTGTAAATTATGTTGAACAAAGGAAGATATGTGCAGAACTTTCAATTAAAAAACAACGATCATACTACTCTGGATTGATTGATTCTTCTTCAGGAAATCAAAAAGCCTTGTTCAAGGTTGTGAGTGAGGTTCTTGATAATAAAAGTCAAAGAACACTACCAGAACATACAGATTCAGTGGAACTAGCGAACAAATTTAACAATTATTATGTGGAAAAGATTGAAAAAATTAGAGAATCCATTCCTAAAAACAAAGGTAATGTTGCAGAAATGAAGAAATTTGATGGTGATAAATTATATGAGTTTGAACTGACAACAGAGGAAGAATTAGAATATATCATCAGGAAGTATGGAGTAAAAGCATCACAAGAGGATCCGATTCCAACAAGTGTATTAAAGAAAATAATTGATGAAATGCTTCCACTGTACAAAATACTAGTCAACAAATCCTTATCAGAGGGTTCAATGGAAGGTATAAAGCACTCAGTAATTGATCCATTATTGAAGAAAGAGGGGTTGGATCCAGAAGTTCTCAAGAATTACCGTC
>JAUKPT010002294.1:0-13488 GCA_032273505.1 Nanomia bijuga | reverse complement strand
TATCCATCTCTAGCTATCCATCTCTATCTATCTATATCCCTATCTCTTGCGAGTCCTACTTCTAGATTGCTTGTTTTAATTAGCATTAATGCAACGTGGTTTTCACTAACAGCCATCTCGTTGTCTTAGTATATCAAAGCTTTATTGTATATTCCAAACTAGTTCCAAAAATATCCCTTAGAGAAGCGTTCATTATTTTTCCATGTACTGTCATATCAGATTTATTCTTAACTCGACTTCTAGAAATAATTCGAGTTTGGCTAATCAAAGTTATGAGTTTTTGAACAATTTCTTTACTCTAGTAAACAATTATAAGTCCGAAAGCTGTTGCTTCTTTTCACGAATTCGTTATGATCGCTTCTTTCCTTTGTAAATTCCTTTTAACCCAAATCTTTAGAATCCTAAGAATATTTGAGTGCACCCCACAATAAATATTTATGGAGGTTACTATACATTGGACACCCCATATTCAAAGTAGCCAAAAATTTTAATCTTTTTCCTCATGACAATACTAGTGTTGCCAAATGGGTCTATATTTTCAGAGACTAGTCTATTTCGTAGACTTTTTCTGAAAATTAGGTCTATAAAGTCTATAAATAGTCTATAAAAGTCTCTGAGACTTTGCGTTTTCACCAAAAAAAATGTTTGAGTGTATTTTAAGGCACTTTAGATCTCCACTTTTTTTAATTTTATCTCACTATGGTGGCCAATATAAGTATATTTTTAGAGTTTTGATTTCTAAAATTTTCTCCAACCATATTTGAGAAGTTCTATAAAAAAGTCTATATTTTGCCTTATTTTTGGTCTATGTTTGGTCTATATTATAGATTTTTGTTTTAAGAACACTGCAATACATTGAATCCTTTGATCAATATAATTTTGAAAACAACGTTCTAATAACGTCCCATCAAATCGAGACGAAAAAGCACCATACCGTAGAATATATTGTAAAAATAGGAAAAAACTGGATTCTATTTACCATTTTAGGTCACAGGATCAAAGCTATCAGTGTACCACAGACTGGGTTCAATAAACCCTAACAAACCAATTTAATTTGCAAAAATAAAAAAACATCGTTAAAACGTGGTTCAGGAATAATGTTAAAAGGACTTGAAAAACTGGATTCTTTCCACTTTAAACCCATCCATGTGGATACTCTAACACAAAAAAAACAGGCAACGTACAGTAGTAACCCAATATAAAATTTAACAAAAAGATTAAATTTCTTTAAATTGCACATGAAAAACTAATAAGTCACAATTTCACCTGCACTGTACCAATATAAAGCCTATAAACTCAATGGTGTACAGATATCAAGCCTGTATGTCCAATACAAAACCATTATTTAAAAAAGACAAAAATTGCATTATGAATCAGTAAATATTCCTAAAAGAAAATACAAAAAACATCTTGCCGATTGCATCAACGTTATTCGTTGCCCTAAAAAATCTTACTAACAGCTTTTACCAAATCTTCTCACTCAAGTCAATACAAAACATAGCAACGAAAATGAAGAAAGAAGTTACGGCTCTTTTTATAGATTTGACAGAGGCGTATGATTGGTAGTGTGTTCGAAATTGGATTTTTTTACGATTTTTAACAGAATCAATCCGGAAAATGAAGAATTAAGAAATTGTATAAAGATAATTGAAGAATGGTATAAAAAGATGGAATCAAATATGAAAGGAGAATCTGATTACTTCAAAACAACATCTGGAGTTCGCCAAGGTGGGATTGAGTGCCCAAACCTCTTCAATCTATTTCTGGATTACATTATGAGAATATATAATGACAAGGCTGACGAATTAGGACTTGGTATATCCTACAAATTCAAGATCATGTTAAAGTTTTACAATGCATATATGAGAAGCAGACTATGCTACTGTTGTGAAACTACAGTATGAAAGAATAGATAGAATTCACATACAGTTTTTACGACGAATGGTTTGTGGAGAAGTGACTCGATTTTCTTCACGAAAAGAAATCAAATTTATCAAGGATTCATATAAGAATAAAACTAACGATGATGAAGAACTGGTGATAAACTGGGCATTGGAAACATACAAATGATAAAATACTTACCATATGTCGTACAGAAAAATATACATCAGTTTACTACAAGAACCAGAACACCAAATGAGTTGCCCATGTGGCTCGAGCATCTAACTGTTCTCCAGCTAAAGATTAGCGTTTGTGAACGAGATCTATTCAAGAGTCGGATTCCATCACAAGACAATCTTCAAAAATGCTGTTAAATCGCAAGAAGATCAAGGAATATCGGTGGAAACCTTTTTAAAGAACTGCATGCGAAAAAAGATTATTGGTCAATCAACTTAAACTAAGTTGGTGCCGCCTTAAGTACCGAACTGGTATATTTTTGGTTAAGAATATATGTATGTATGTATGTATGTATGACAACAATCAAAACCAAATTTTATTTTATGGAACATTGTATTCCTACATATTCTTTGTAAAGATGTAAAAGTCAACTCTTGTGGAGAGTTTTTCGATGTGGTTTGATGAGTTCTAATATTTTTCTCGTTAGACATTACAATAATTCATATTATTAACTTTCTTTGCCAACGTGACGTTTAACGGAGAGACAATATAAAATCGTTAAAATTGTTAAAATTTATTAATGTATTAACCAGTCTTATTGAATATAAAATAGAGACAATATAATAAACGTAAACGTAATTAAATGCCAAACAAATATTGTAACATATATATAAAAGAACAACTTAGTTATCCCTGAACATAGACTAAGTAACTTATCAACATTATCTTTAACATGGATGTCCTTCGACTTATTGCTCAACCAACGACCATGCTTTTTGAACAATCTGTCAGGAATTCCAGTGTTTGCTGTAAAGGTAGCTCCACCTGCACGTAAACTAAGTGTGTTGTATAACTTATCATTCAGGCCGACATTTATATTGCTAGTAGGATAAGCTCTTGTGTTCTGGTATAAGATAATGGTTTGTTGTGCACTCACAGTTAGTCCCCATTTTTTGTAGTACTTATCGCAGAAAATATATGCATCACCATCGACTTCCAAGTAAAGTACAACTGAAAGAAGATACGTTGTGGAATTTTTAACAGGACATGTCGATGAGTAGTTTGCTGCGATGTGTATCCATTTTCCATCACGATTACAATCAGTTTTTAACGGTTC
Organism: Nanomia bijuga; assembly: GCA_032273505.1. NCBI lineage: Eukaryota > Metazoa > Cnidaria > Hydrozoa > Siphonophorae > Agalmatidae > Nanomia > Nanomia bijuga. Next base: position 10,313 of record JAUKPT010002294.1, on the reverse strand, counting down.
TAAAAATATTCTTAAATGTGCAGGCTGTATGGATATATCTGAGGAACGTGAATGACATAAAAATAAATGAAGTAAATGTTCTTTCACCCACAAAATTGTCATACACCTTATGGGGAGGAGAGGGATATCTGTTAAAATGTTAATGCGAATGAATTTGAAAATAAATGAGCTTATTTACATTTGAACAAATTGAATATGGCAATAAGTAATTCTAGTAACATATCGAAAATGTTTTTATCTGGGGGTACCAGCTTTTGATGTATACGTTTTTTATTTAAATTTATTCAACAAATTGTTCTGCATCTTTTAGCAAAAACTGCTTGTTCAGAATAATCTTGTTCTTGAGTTAGGTGACCAGAACACCTGATTTTTGTAAATCCAGGACCCAGTTAGCTTTAGAATCATATTTTGCTATGTTTTTTGGACCCGCCTTGCCTTCGGCGGGTCCTATGTAATCAGTTCTGTCTGTCTGTCCGTGACAAAAGTTATCATATTTCCCATCATCAGATTTCTTAGATATTTTGCATCAAGATAGCCTCTGATAAGTGTAGAAAAGTGACGAAGCCCGATTTTCGAAAAAAAAATTTCCTGGCCCAGATTTGGGCCAAATGGGCCCTAAATGGCCCAAATTTGAGGTTTTCGTTAATTTTCTCGAGTTTGAATCATTAGATTTTTATGCGTTTTTTCGTGGTTTTTAGACATTTCCAGCCTAACTACTGCTCATATACGAACAATATTTGGCACGATGATATCCAAGCTGTTGTATGGTTCAGCAAAATACATTATATCCAAGCTGTTGTATGGTTCAGCAAAATACATTATATCCAAGCTGGTTTGTGGTCCAGCAAAATACATTATTCAGTAAACACCTATCCCGGGTGTACTGTCTTACTAGAGGACTTACCCGGCTGTTGTTTGGTTCAGCACAATACTCTTACCCAGCTGTTGTTTGGTTCAGCACAACACATTTACACTCAATTCGCCTTGTATATTCAACGAGACCTAAACCATGTCAGAAAATAATGAAACTCCTAAACGTAGTGGCAGACCGAAAGGATCCAAACGAGTAAAAAGAGTATTAAAGTGTAATAAAAGAAAGTTAGAGTTTAGTGACAATGAAAAAACGATTAGTGCTGATTTTCGAAATAAGATATCAGTTGTCAATTCTGACATAACACAAATGAAATGCGATGCTATAGTCAATGCTGCAAAAGCAAGTTTACTCGGTGGAGGAGGTATAGATGGGAAAATACATCAAATGGCTGGACCAACACTTTTGCATAAATGTTTTGCCTTGCCTGTAAAAGATACAGATCATAATGGAAATGATATACGTTGTCATCCAGGTGGATGCGAAGTTACTGACACCCATGGAACTAATTTAGAGGCTATGTGTAAATACGTCTTTCATACCGTTGGACCAGACTGCAGGAAACAACCTGACATGAAAATGAATGCTAACATTCTTGAAAGTTGTTATGAGAGCATTTTGAAGAGAGTGCTTGAAATGAATGTGAGATCCATAGCGTTTTGCTGTATATCCACTGGAGTGTATGGTTATCCAAGAAAAAGTGCAGCAAATATTGCTTTCAAAACGATAACAACATGGCTTGAAGAAAATCACCAAACGGTTGAGCATGTTATGTTCTGCACCTATGAACCAGATGACAATGAAATTTACTGTGAATTGCTAGATAATTATTTTTCAAATGACAAGAATGTTGAACTGATCTCATCGGTAGAACTGTCTGAAAATTTGGTGGATAGAGAATCCCAGCCAGAGGCTATTTTGACTGAACCAACAGTGGGTACAACCACACATCAAAGAATATTGACAGAAACTGTCCCAATAAAATTAAAGAATAGAGAAAACGTATGCTTTTTCAACTCTGTAGTACAAGTATTCTATTCCTTGGTACAATTTCGTGCGCATATATTTGAAACCAACGTTGAGAACGATGTTGTCATTAAACTAAGACGATTATTTGCTGAGATGGAATCATCACAAGTTGTTCACACATACCCAGTTGTTAGATCCCTCCATCTTCAGGATTATCGTGAGAGAGAACAGATTGATGCACGTGAAATAGTGACGTTTATCATTGAAAATACCGTGGAAATTCTTCCCGACTTAGGGTTTCTCAAAATGACAGAAACTTCATCCATCGTGTGCAGCCATTGCAATAAAGAGAGTTTTGCAACTCGTGATATTCCGGCATTCATCAGTTTATCAGTAGAACCATTTGAACGACAATCATTGAACGGTGTTATGAATAGAACATATGATCACCATGGTGAACCAGTTCCTGGTTACAGATGTGAAATAGTACAAGATGAAAGTGGAAATATACAAGGCTGTGGCTTTTATGGCCACTGCAATCGGTCAGTAAATTTTACAGTACCTGGTGATTACCTGATTGTTCAGTTTAAAATCTTTCTCATGGATGAGTATGGAAGGAGAACAAAATTGTTTCCAGATCTTACAGTCGACACTGAATTGCATCGATTTGAACAGTTTGACCTACAAGGACTAATATGGCATCACGGAGAGAATTACAACAATGGACATTATACATCTGATGTAAAAGTCAATGGAATTTGGTACAACACTAACGACGAAAATCCTATTACTCGCCTAGATAATTATGTTCCTAGAACAAGAGACTACCAAGTTCCTTACATTGCTGTATATAAAAAGAGAAATGATCAACTCATTCTCCTGACTCCGAACATTGCTATAACAGAAAAACGAACGATCGATGATTTGAATGACAGTTTAGAGGATGATCTCAACCGTTCGAAAAGATCAACACGTAAAATAGACCGACCCTTATCATATGAGGATGATCCAATTACTGTGAAAAAAGACAAAAGGATTAAAAATATCCTTAAAAGAAAATCTAAATTTTCTACTCCTCAGAAAATTCGAGAAAATGCTAAACTAAAGAAACAAAAATTGCGTTCTACTGAAGTCGGACAGCAAAAAAATCGAGAAACTGCTAGAGAAGGAATGGCAAATTTGCGCTCTACACCAGATGGCCGAGAGAATCATAGAGATGAATCTGAAAAACGACGGGATGCAGTTAAAACTGCATACAAAATCAAAATTAGTGGTTCACCATTTCCTCCAGAGATAACTGATGAAGATGAAAGACGCTGTGTATCAAATTTCATTCAAGCAACATCTCCTGCAGCCATGAAAACTTGTGAATGTGGGATATGTGGAAGATCTGTTAGAAGAGGCGAATTCAAACAACAACCATTCGATCAGATTCCTAATATCGAGCTATTGTCTACCGAGCATCAAGAAAATCAGAACTTCTTGCCAGAATATTTGCATGATGTTGACATAGACGACTCTCCTTTAGAGATATTACTGTCTCCAGGTGGAGTTGATAATGATGACAAATCTCTAACATGTTGCAACACATGTTATAACCGTCTCAAAAAGAAAAAGCTGCCTAAATTTAGTATAGCAAACAATTTTCAAATCGGCTCAACGCCACCAGAACTGATGGATTTGAGATTATCTGAGAAGCTGTTGATATCCAAATATCGACCGAAAATGTATGTAGTCAAACTGCGTTCAACATTTGGCGTAGAAGCTAACAGAGGTTTAAAAGGAAATACTATCACTTTTCCGCAAGATGTTGTTAAACTAGCTGCAAAATTACCTGCAAATCCGGACATTTTAGCAGATTACTTGAGAGTAGTTTTCATTGGAAATCAAAAACCTACCCCAGAATTGTTGAAAAAAGTAGTTGGTGTACGCCGACATATCATATACAACGCATTGAATTTTTTGGCTGCTAATAATCCTGAGTATGCAAATGTAACAATAGACCATAGTGTAAATCTACCTATAGATGATGTCCCTGATGAAATTATGCAAACACTAACTCATGAAGAGGAAGCAGAAGCTGATGAAAGTGAACATTCCACTTATACACCTCAAACTGACTTAGATGACATTCCTTCGGATAGTCTCGTAATGGATTCTGTAGGAATGATAGATCTTCAAGGATCGACTGTTGATTCAAATGATCAAATAACATCTGCAATACTTGAATTGCAAGGAAATGGTATCTCTAATGATGATGCGAACTCTGGTAGTCTGCAAGGCACAATGATTGTACCACATGGTCCTGTACCTGTTAATGAATACGACAACCCAAGTCTTTGGTATGGTGCATATCCTTGGTTATTGCCATATGCCAGAGGTGGTCCAGAATCGCAACGCCAAGAGAAAGTCGGTTTAAGAGCGTATATGAATCATGTGATGAATCTAAAAGATCGAAAGTTCTCACTTGATCTATCATTGAAATTTCATGCATTCAATGTTATTCAAAAACGAGATGTCTCGTATCATACAAGCTTACATTTTAGAAGATCTGGAATCAGTTCCACTGCATCACTTATAGATTCCTTAAATCAGGAGACTATGGCTGAGCTCCTAAAACATGTTGAAAATAAAACACCCATCACAGATCCTGCTTTAAAAGCCATATATGATACAATGTTTTCAGCCGGAAAGCATGTCAATGGATCACCTTTTCAGAAATCTACTTATCGCCTAGAAATATTTAGTTTGATGGCTAAAATGGGAACTCCTATATTGTGGATAACACTCAGTCCTGCCGTAGTACACTCACCTGTATTTCTTCAAATTGCTGGCTACGATGTTGATTTATCGCAAATTCCATCTCATGTTGAAAGGGCTAAATTGGTTGCAAACGATCCTGTTGCATCAGCAATATATTTTAACACTATTATCGATGCTTTTACCAAATATATACTGGCATACAAGCAACCTGATAAAGGATGTTTTGGTTACCCATCTGCTTATTATGGCATGACAGAAGAACAAGGAACAGGTACCTTGCACAATCACATGCTTGTGTGGTTGCACAATTCTGTGTCTACTTCGAAATTAGAGTCTAAATTGATGGATGAAACTTTCAAAAACAATTTTATCAAGTACCTAGAACGTATTATCAAACAAGGCTACCTTGATAGTGATGATATCGAGGAAAATCTCAATGTATCTGAAGTCTCCTGCAAGTACCCAGTTCAGCGTGATGATCCTGAATTTAATGATGATGTGAACAACCTCGTGACCGTTGCTAACACTCATAAATGTAGACCTACTTGTAATAAATATGGACACGCTGAAGATTGTAGATTTGGATATCCGCGGAAACTTATCCTCCAAACATTGATTGATGGACTTATAATTGAATTGAAAAGAACATCTGAGATGATAAATAATTATCATCCTCCAACAATGACATGCGTCCGAAGTAATCATGATATCAAATTTATCCCTAGTGGTAAAGATGGTAAAAATATTGCTTTCTATGTTACCAATTACGCTACGAAGTCTCAGGTATCCTGTCATAATATGATTCCTCTCATTGCTGCTTCAAAGAAACGCATAGACGAAGACCTGTCATCTCGTGATGTAAATTACAGAGCTAGGATGATGATTACTAAATGTTTAAATAGAATTACAACACACACCGAAATATCTAGTCAACATGTTGCCGATTTTCTCATGGGAAATCGTGATAACAAAACCTCGCATAAATTCACAGCGTTGAACTTACATAGTGCCTTTGCTTGGCTACTGAATGCTATTAAAGAGTATGACAATATTGATATTCCTGATGACACTCTCAATGAGGAAAAATCTGTTGATACAGACGACGAATGTGATCAGAATGAATCGAAAGATGATGGAGATGATGATGATGATGATGATAACCATGAAGTTGCTTCATATACATTGAGTACAGGCAACGAAGGATTAGTTATGGTTAACCAGATGACAGATTATGTCAACAGAGGAAATGCACTTCATTACATGTGCTTTTGGGAATATCGTGCTAAAGTGTACAAAACGAAATATAGTGATGCCGATTATAAGAAACAAATTGGAAAAGGTGGAGGTAAAAAGTCAAAAAGAGAATGTGAACAGGTGCATCTATTTACATCGTCCCATCCACAATCAGAGACTCACTGGCAAAAAGTGAGAATTCAAGGTAGTGCAATGGTTCCAACTTTATCTAAGTTACCACCAAGCAGTAAGAAGAACGAGCTGAAATTTCAGCAATGCATGTTACTTTTATTCAAGCCATTTACTTGTTTTGAAGAACTGTACAATGGAATCAGCTGGGATGATACTTACGCACAGTTTCTGGCTGTCACCGAACATAAGCAATATATAGAGAATATTGAAGAGTTGCATAAAGGTATCGAACAGAAAGAAGAGGACAATGAAAATGTTGATGAAGTGGTTGCCGAAATAGCAGATGATTCAGACGACGATTCGTGTAATAAAGATGATGATTCGAGTGAACATCCTCTAACCACTGAAGCTTTAGACGTGATCAGACAAACATCATTGCTGGAGGACAGTATTTCAAATCATCGTAATATGCAGAGCATGCAACCCTCTTTTGAGCCCAGCTCTCGACTACCAGGATTTAATTCATGGAAATCAGACATGGATAAACAAAACAAAGATAAACGAAATAACAGGGGACCAGACGAGGATGAAATTCAGGACGAACCCATTGATGACTTAGTAGCAAATTTTGATAATGATGACGCTGCAGAGGTTGACTTTACCTCAGAATATGTTGAGCAAGAAGTCGATAGAGTTACAGCTCTTCGAGATGAAATTATTCATGAACGAACCTTGAACAAAAAACAAAAAGAAGCTTTTAAGATGATCACTGACAATATCATCAAACGACATTTTAAGGATGAAACTGAGCAATTGATTGGCTACGTAGGAGGGCCAGGTGGAACAGGAAAGAGTCAGGTTATCAATTCAATTGTTGAGTTTTGCAACAGAATGAAGCTTAAACATACGCTGAAACTTTCCGCTATTACTGGAACAGCAGCCAAACACATCGGAGGTAGCACAACGGCGACGTTGTTTGGATTCAGTGATGCGAGAAAACTACAAAGCAACTTTGAAAAGGTAACGACCATCATCATTGATGAAGTGTCCATGGTCGGATGTCGCACACTAGTCAAAATTTCGAAAGCACTCAGTATAGCAAAATGTATCGATTCTAGTGTGCCATTTGGAGGTATCGACATGATATTTTTTGGAGATTTTATCCAATTTCCACCAGTGAAAGATACTCCTTTATACTTTGGGTACAGTACAAAATCCTATCGTGGGAAACATGACCAAAGTGAAGTCAGCAAACAACTGGGGGCGCATATCTGGAAACAAGTAAACAAGATAATTCTTCTTGATCAACAAATGAGATGCACAGACGAAGCCTATTTGGCTCTTTTAAATCGCCTAAGAGAGGGGAAATGTAATGACAGTGATATTTCGATGTTGAATGGACGAGTTATTGGTCAGAACATGGATGTTACATCGGTCGTTGATGTCCCCATCATAACGCCTGGAAATCAACTTGTCATGGCAGTAAATGATCTATTTACAGATCGCTATTCTCACGAATCTCGAGTTTATGTATCAGAAGCCTATGACTATGTTGGACTAAAGAAGAATGGAAAAGCAATACCGAAGAAAGTGGCTGATAGAATAAAACATTGGCCCGCTACATCGACCAGAGGTCTTCCAAGAGTACTGAAATTTTTCATCGGCATGCCAGTTATGGTCTCAAGCAACATTGCAGTTGAGCTTGGGATTACAAATGGAACTTTCGGCAGAGTTGTATCAATTCACTTGAAAAATGGTGAAACGGTAAGTCAGGAACTAGGTTACCATTATCTGGAACAACATCCTCAGTATATTGTTGTCGAATTGGAAAACATAGATATGAGGCCTTTAAATGGGTTACCACCTAATCATGTCCCAATATCTCTGAAAACAGAGAGCTTTCAAGTTTCATTTCCAGGTAGAAAGAAAAAAGTCAGCGTGAACAGGAGCCATTTTCCACTCGTTCCAAAATTCAGCTGTACAGCCCACAAGAGTCAGGGACAGACACTTCAAAAAGCGATCATCGATTTAGTTACTCCAACGGGAACTAAAGTGAATGGTATCGAATTCGCCTACGTTCCACTCAGTCGTGTTAGAAGATTACAAGATCTTACAATTTTACGACCGTTCGATCCTTCAGTTCTTAAAAAAAAGGTGAATGAAGCTTGCGCGGCCATGATGGAAGAATACAAAGCAAAAGATCTCTGTAAGGATATGTAAGTACTATTCTCAATACACACATAATATACACACTCAATACACTAATATACACTAATATACACTAATATACAAATAACTAAATAACTAAATAACTAAATGTGTCTAGTGGGGTTGGGAGGGTCGGGCAGCAGGTAGGGGATACTTTGTGATTTCTATTTTCTTAGTTATGATAAGTTCTCAAAGAATTTTCGAAACGAATACTTAAGTGACTACCTGAGGTGAACTAAACGGGCGAGGTGTCCTAGTAGCCTTTCCAACGGTCCTCGGTCTTAGTAAGGAATCCGAAGGTAGTCTTGACACAGTGCTGGATGAAATCTTGCAATTTAGCTAACTATAAAAAGACGAAAAAGAAAAGTCATCTTTTATTTTTTCAAAAAGTATCCCCCACCTGTACATTTAAATTTTGTGTCATACCACTCATTTTATCACTCCTAGTCTAAATATATTATATACCTTTATTAGATTTCTCGAACCGAATTGAACCATGTTACTGGTTTTAAAGAATCACTGGGAGGGATTCCGACAACATAGATGATTTATTTGGGTTAGGGACTGCCAGTTTATATGTCACGAAGTCGGACGACCTGGCCGAAAAGTTTTTCGAGCTTGAGAAGTTGGAAATCACAATAGACTCTAAGACAAATCGAATTATCACCTGGAACACGGATGCAGATGAATAGACAAATGCGATGCTGGTTACTGCTACTTAAAATCTTTTGACATGGACGTGCATGCTCGACATGTGTTGTGTTTTGTTTTGGGGGTGGGTGGGTTTGTACGTGTTAGTCCCATTTGTTAGTGAAGTCCATGAATATTTCCTTTTAAAAACTTATGTTTTGAAAAATTTTATCAGTTTCTAATTGGTCTCGTCTCATATATCTTTTATATGCTGACAAGTCATTTATTTATATAAAAAAATTATCCACATTAAACGAAGGATATTTTAAGTATTAAGAAATTCATTTGAGATTTTTATCACATCAAAAACAGGAAGCGAATACATGTTGCACCGATAAGTTCGTTGTATATGGATGGTGTATGTAAATATTTTCACGTGTCAAGTCCGTGGTTGTATTATATTTGCAGGTGGTGCGTTATAGGAGACATACAGGAAATCATTGCTCTCGCTTAATCAGATTCAGATTTTAAACACCTTGAATATCTCATCAGCAAGGAGTAGATGAGTAATTGATGAAAACAAATCGTAAATCTCAACTTTAACAAGACTTCCTAACATAAAATTAATGATTATTGGAAAGATTCTTTAGAAGAAAAAGAAAGTATGATATGATAAGATCAGCAATAGATTTTCTGTGTGTTGCGCTGGTCGTGTATCCTAGGCATCCTGTTTTTAACTTTTTAACTTTGAAAAAAGAAAAGTATTTATATATTTTACCTAAATTCTTTTGACTATATTTATTGCTGTTTCCCTCCGACAACTTATCATGCGGTGAGGTTGTCGTTTCAGGACTGGCTTGTTTCGTCTGCATGGGGTTACCTCTTTCATATTACAATATTGCTACTAAGCATGTTTTGAAGTACACTCGAGAGTTCTTCCTTCTTTATCAGCTTGACAATGTTTTCTTCCTTATAACGGAAGACAGTAGCTAATTGAAGCTCGATCAAATATGAAGAAAATTTGGCACGATGGTAGCCTTAAAGTATACTAAGACGCTGCAGAATATCGCACTTCAAAATCTGTCCTAGTTTTGGCTGTATTTTAGGTCAAAAATGGCCAAAATCACAAAACTGACCCTTATCGAGATTGGGGTATGAGATTGACTTGATATTACATGTTCCGAATGTTATTGACTCTTTCAACTACTAATCCTGATAAAATCAGCCCCAATAGACGAATCCTTCATACTTTTTTATAAGCAACTTTAAGCAAAAATTGGATTTTTGGTCATTTTCTCAAGATGGATCATGTAGATCGACTTGATATTGCACAATTAGAATGTTTTGAATTTGTTCAATGTATCTCATTAGTCTCGTTCTTCATACCTTTTTATAAGAAAAAATGTTGAACAAATAGGCAAATTTCAACGGTTAAACAAATTCGAAAAGTCAAAAAGTTAAGTCTGTTAATATGGCTGATAAATTTTTTAAATTTTTGACAAGTTTT
>JAUKPT010002293.1:0-13490 GCA_032273505.1 Nanomia bijuga | reverse complement strand
CTAAGAAAATCCGTGAAATGCAAAGCTTTTATTGCAAAAAAAAAGATCTGTCCCAAGTATTTGTGAACAGACTTTAAGACAGAAATTAAAAAATTAAAATAAAATGCACGAATTTACTACAATCGTACTTTTCTATAGCAGACACCTTTAGAACCAAACATATTGTCCACTTAGTTTGGAATAGAAAAACAGGGATTCTATCAAAAGGATACTGCCCGCTATCAAAGTGTTCGCTAGATAGGGCCTCTGCTATAGTAAGGTACAACTGTAAGTAAGTGCTACAATATTGAAAACTGCACTTTGCGCATGCGCCAGGCGCGTCATTGATAGTTTGATTCAATGCCTTCTTCAACACATACCTGTAGCCTTCTTACTTGCTTCGAGTATAGCATTTTCGATGGCTTTATTGACGTCATTTTTAGTGTCTTCATATAAATGAGCATAAACTGCTTTTTCCGATTTAGTTTTACCCTTTTCTACTTTTGTGTGAGATCTTTCTAAATCATATAAACAAGGTGAAAAGATTATTCCAGGGTTCTAGTCGTCATGGTGTTGTTTCGGGATAGTTTTAAAGTAGTACAACCTCTCAAACAGTAACTGTACCAGTCATCATATATACTCACACGAGAAGGTAACGTCATCATTTGTCTATATTATTATGATTATGAAAGGAAAACGCTGACGTCAGCACAATTCACAGTGTTATTTCGTGCTTTTTGAAATTTTAAGTTTTGGTTTTTACTGCCGGTTTAACATAAACAACAATATTCAAGATTCTTTGTCAAAGATCTAAACCCTAGTTTTGTCGCCTTTCGTGTATGTCTAACTTAAGTTATTTACTTTATTTCTTGTCAGATAACTGTAGTATACGTCTGTTATCTAGCTGAGAAGATGGAATCAAACTTAGCCAAACGCTCGCAGCTTCAAATAACAATTAAAATCATAATTGAATGAAATACTTAATAATGATAAAAATCTCTTTTGTAAACATGCATGCATGGTTTTACAATGAAACATGCATTATATTTCATATTTGAGACAGATTTTGGAATCAAAAATGAACATTAGTTCAATATGCTCAATAATAGCGCTTAATGAAACATAAAGACTGTCCCTGGCGCATCTCATTTGATAATGCTTTTATACCTAAAAAATCATTTTATAATTTCTCGTATACTTGATACCTTGGAGTATCCGTAAAATAAAATCTTTGAAACTATTGTCACCACGCCCAACAAAGACAGTGAAGTAAAAAAAAGAGAATTAACATCGATGGAAGTGGTGACGTCAACATTTTCCTTTTATATTTTCATAAAACCTATCTCCAATGCGAAGTAAGTATTTTATTATATCTATCTTCACAGAGAAGAAAACTCAAGTCCTCTTCATCTTGATTTCATTTATAGGCAAACGATTTCTACATGATGAGGTAAATAGGAATTCGGAATTTTCACAGTCCCATAGCTCATTACCTAATTCAAAAATCATGGAGCAAGAGACTTGATCGTACTAGAAATGAAATGAGTTAAAAGTGAAGTGGAAAGGTGTTCATGTATACTATGAAACAAATAGAAATATGTAACGGTGGAAATCAATTGACAATTAATTTGACGAATAAGACAAAGAAATATAAATACTTTTGCTCTTTAGCGGCATTCCACATGATAATTCTGTAAGTTGGTAGATTGTAAGTAGCAAACAGCAAAGCCGAAGGACACCCATCCTAAAAATGAAAACAAAAAATGAACGTTTATAGAAATATATTATGTATATAGTTATTCACTCATAAACAGGCCTCAAGATTCAACTCGGCGAACAGCAAATTTCGCATGAGTTTCGAGGTACTATCAAGACCATTCGCCGGGTGCTATTTTTGACATGACGGAGGTCGGAGGCTAAAATGTCTCGCTTTGCTCGTAACAAAACGAAAATTTGCCGGTTCTAATTCACCAAGATTTTACGTTTGCCTATCAATAGCAAATATTCTCCTACTGTTATTTTACAAAACTGGAGGCTCTGCATAAAATCTGCAGTCTACAATTAAGAGGTATTGCCTCTTACCATGACAAGACCTTATCAAGTAGTGTGAATGGTAAATTTTTTGAAAAAGTAACATGACGGATTAAATGATGCGAATACATACTTCATGTAAAAATTGCAAAAATTGCAATTGTGAAATAACTATTTTTGCATATCTGTCCTAAAAGGAAAATTTCCTTCGAAAATTATCAGTGTAACCTAACCTAAATTTTTACCTGACAATCTACCTTGGTGTTTAGAAAAGCTGTGCTGCATTAGTGATCGTTTATTCTAAAAACGAAGCTCGGCTGGGAGAAACAAATTGTTTAATTTGCGTTAGGTTACCAAACGTCGTGAAGTTCATTTTGCACTTTAAATGTATGTAACTTTATAAATAGAAACATAGTCATTCATCACCTCAACTAAATATCAATGTGTGTGCGTGTTGTAGCACTAGCTATATTGGAACAACACATAATATACCCTATCAAATATTCAAAGTAATCCACGTTCTCTATTTAAAGTTTAAATCCATGCACCATGGAAACGTCGAGTGTTGGTTAGTGACGTTACAATAATAGTTCCTTATATCGTTGAAATTTGTATATTTCCTTTCGCAAGTGTTTGTAAGTTGATCATCATGTGTTTATCTATTTATTTTAACCGATTTTCAAAAATGAATAAGTGTATTATAATTTTGTCATTCAGTAAAGGAGTTATAAGAATAACTAATACATAAGTTTAAAATAAACAATCATAAAATTTGGTAGTGAAGTTTTGCGTATGTTTGATATTTTCATGATATGAGAAGCATAAAGCTTTAATTTGATCATTAGATCATCTTCTTTGTTTTAATGAGATAAAAATGCTAACTTCGGTGGAATGAAAATAGAAAAATAAATATAGATATCTTTGTCTCCTCATACACAAGGGAAATGTCCGAGGCCGGTGATATGATAAACAGTGTCTTCCTGACATTCGACAAGGGAGAAGACAGTTATCTCCAACAATATTCGCGTGTGGTTATGGTCAAAGTATTCTTTGCAGCCTCCTTAGTCACGTGGTACAAGTGGGAAGCCAATGATTTGACATGTAATATCCACAAAAACGAAACATTCTCGAGTTCAATAATGCAACAAAGTTGTTGGAACAGTGGTGTTTATGTTTATAAAGAGATACAAAATAGCCATTTGTATGGAATACCTGATAGTTTTTATCTAGACGGTACATTTGAAAACGGCACATTATGTAAATCCAATACATCATGCCGAAATAGTAGTGCTTGTATAGATGAAACGGGGTGTAAAAGTATGACCAAAGTTTATTTCAAACAGTACCAATACATTCATTTGTTTTTGTTAGTGATATCATTAGTTTATTGGATTCCCTATTGGATATTTGAGTTTATTGAAAGCGATATAATCTCATTAAAACACCAATTAACAACAATACAAGAAATATTGAATGCCCAAGATATAAAATTCAACAAAAAGCCTTTGGAATATCAGCAAGTACAAAGTGATTTATCCGGTTCACAGATAAAGAGGTATTTTGATCAAATGGTCAATATAAAAAAAGGAATGAAAAGCAAGAAGTTAGAAGAAGCTTCTAAAATTATCAAAGAGACTTATTTCACTACACCATGCGAGAAAATCGAAGAAAAGGTAAAAGCAAAAATAAATGAAATAAGGGAGCCAGCGAAAATCATATTCCGGTTGTTTTACGCTGCTGTTAATCTTGTCCCTTTATTGTTAATAGATTGGATTTATCATGGATATTTCGTATCGCTCGGTGTACGCTGGATTAAACGGAATCAGACGTATTCAATATACAACGAGTATCAAGGAAACGCTTTCCTACCCATTATTGCCTTCTGCGATGTACATAAAATCACCGGCCTTTCACGTGACGTCATAGGTCAAAACAAGTTAGTATGCGAGGTTGCAAAGCATGCGTACACACGGTACGTGTTTCTTGTACTTTGGATTGCTATATTTATCGGACTTATTATAGCACCATTGGATGCTGTTATTGATTCATGTGAGCTTGTACAAACGTATCGTAAATATAAACGAATAAATAAGATCCAAATACAAGATCAACAACACAACGTGACAGAATTGGAAACGAAAATGAAAATGAAAAGGATTCAAATGACTTTAAGAAGAATTCGATATTTTCTTCTCATTAAAGAATCAAACGAACAATTACTTGAAAAGGTTTTGACACAAATCTTCCACGATGAAGCTGTTGCATTGCAACCTATAGGGACTAACAAACAGCGGAAAAGAGGAAGAAGAAGAAGGAAACAACGAAAAGAAATTGACGACGATCTTGAAGATGAAGATGAAGTAAAAAAGAGGCCCGCACTTTTGAATAGAGAACAGTGCTTAAGTGTGACAGCGAAACCTAGTTTGAATCACTATGGGTACACACTATGTCCTGTTCTTGACTCGAGGGCAAGACCCGTCAGTGCACCACCAAGTATGTTCCAAAATATCAAGGAAGAGGAAGAAGATGAAGAAATCGAATCGGAAAGAACGGAACCAGTCGAAGAAAGAATCGAGCTTATTAATATAACAAGCGATATATTATGTACACTTGGTGGAAGCTGTGAGCATGGTGATACTGAAAATAGGAGTGTAGAAAAAGCTGCTCTATTCGAAGACATGATGGAAGGAGTCAAAGATTCTGGAACACCTATAAATGAGCGGTTAAACAATGATATGCCAGAAATCTTTGGTAAATCATCTCCTAGGCAACATTATATATCGGAATGATCGTCAAAAATAGTGAACTTTTTGAAATTTCTTTGTTAAATTTCCTGAATTTTAGTGAAATCAGTTATTTTATCAATTTTTGAATTGCAACAACTTTTAAATCATAAAATATTAAAACTACGGTAATATTTGCATCAATATTTGATATATACAAAGTTATGTAAGGAAATGAAGCATTTTCAAATAAAAATATACACCTGAACTACCAATTTGATAGTATAAGTTTTTTGAAGTTGAAAAGGAATGAATAACAATATTTCTAATTTTACCACAAACCATTTCTTGTTGAATGTATTTTTATTAGATTTTATACGCTTCAATAAATTCAAAATAGAATTCCATTCATTAACCTTTGTACGAAAAATGCATTATTCCCTGGGTCAAAATGCAGACAGACAGTCAGTGAAAGTATTGATTCAATCAAAGCCCACCAGAAAATCGGATACAACCAGTATTCTTCCAAATCATTGATTATCATGAATCTTTTGAGCATGGTTTTCCGGCAATATATTCAAAAATATAGGGATGGGAAGAAATACTGAGCTAAATTTTCAAAGGAATTAAAAAATTATATGAACTTCTTAGGAAATGGTTGGTAAACGGCAATGTATCCTACTTTTTTAGAATGTGTATCGAATTGGCAAAATGTTGCAACAGGATCAATTGATTAGATTTCCCATATGTCCCAAACTGAGTAAACGGATGCAAAAGCAAAATTAATTGTGACTTGAATCGAAAGTATTGAACTTAAATTTAAAAGCCAAAATATAAGAGCTCTTTGAAGACCGTGAAGGGTAGTCAACCCACTTCACTTATTTCCCAGGCATTTGAAATATTTTAGCTTTTGCTTCCTGGATGGTATTTCAAGGTAATTATGCCGCCCTATCGACACAGATAGTGTTAAATCTAATTCATCCTTTTCAGCATACTGCACGCGCACTCTATATGAATTTAGCGTACTTAGACAGATACCTTCCTATCTCCTTCACACCCATCAGATACCTCTCAATATCTTGATTATTTAATGTACTTAATGAAGAATTTCATTAATACAACAAACATCTCAATCGAAACTAATGAATACGTTTACCCTAAGGAATACAACTTTTTGAATCGTTTCAATTAAAATGTAAATAATAATGTGTTATATAGTAATCAGGTTGAGTATGATAGAGTGATCGAGAACAGGTGATAGTGAATGAACAGATGTTTAGAGAGATGAAGATGCACACGAGTTGACGATTTACTAGGTGCCAAGTGAAACACAATAACTATTTTTGCAATTTTACCTGGAAAGGACTCAATGGTCTATGGTCTATAGTGCGATTGTATTACAATGGAAGTCTATTAAGGACCGTTTATATTTAAGCACTTAGCAATTCAGGAATTTTTAGCATTAAAAAGATTGACTTAATCCAAGATAAGAAAATTTCATTCTGGTCCATCCAAAATCTAATGTGCATGGCCAAAAATTCTAATGTACTGCAAAACAATAATAACCTTTCAACCAAATCTCGAATGAACATTAATTAGATGTAAACCCCTTTATGAGCGATGTTGATTAAAGGCTAATGGACATCATTTGAGGTGAAATTTATTGAAATTCTATCCCAATGGGAAAGAATGTTGAAATGATGAAAAAACACTAATGCCAAATCAATAAGAATCTTTATAAAATCAAAAAGTAAAGAATCTTGGAATGATGCATCTAGAATAGTTACATAATTTTATTTACAATTGAATGTTACGAACAGAAGATGATAACAAAACCCTTGTGAAAATAATCCATTGGATTGGAAACTACTAAAAAAAACTGTTTTCCAAAAATCATTTGAGATCATTCATTTCATCTCTGATGTTGCATATTGTGTTGATTTTTTTTGGAAAAATTATCTTATGACTACAACGTTAAAAATAAAATGATCTTTTAGGACTAAAACTAATGCAATGAAATTGAATTATGTTTCTCATTTGTTCGGGCTGAGCATGATTTGCCTAAATATGCTTTGTAAAGAAGATAGGTATAAGAAACATTTGAAATTTCAAGATAAAAGAATTTGAATATCATAATTGCTGAAACATTGAATAATAATTACATTTACTTACTTGATATATTTCGCACCCTACCGAAAGCTCTTCGCATAAGAACTTGTGAACGTTTTGTTATGACTATGTTCGGAACAATTTATATTGTTTGTTAACACAACTTTATCAAGCATAAAACAACATAAACAAAACAAACATACAAATTACAAAGCGTAAATTGTTAACAATTTTAAATGTTCGTGAAGAATCTGAACCAATTTGAGGTAGTGGTATTTTAGAATCCATGGAGGGATAGAAAATAATATTAAAATATGGAAATAAAGCAATAAATTGCTCCCAGTTATTAATTTTGAAGTGGAAAAGAGAAACCGAAATATTTAATACCAATTATCATTAATCAAATAAACCCTTTATAGAGAAACAACAAAAATGATCCTTGATGAATCATTGATAATTTTTTTCCGAAACTTCGTTGCTGTAAGTTCAACAGAGAGGAACATATGTAGAATTACTCATCAAAAACTAATAGAAACCTAAAGATAACTTTAGATCAATAAATTATTTCTGCCAAATCTTTCATTTTTTCAGAAAGTGGTTCTCATGTTATAAGGGGGTTTCCTGGTCAAAAAGGATTTAATCAGCTTTATATTTGATTTTGTATAGTGAAAGAGATAATATTGTAATGATGAAGGGGTCTTGTTATGGTAAATGCTTTGCATAATTTGATGACCTTGGGTACATCTGTATAAACCTCTGGATCAAGATTATGCAATATAGTAGATCTTCCATTACATCTAATTTCTCTTTAGGCTGTTCTCTTCTTTTGAATATAAGGGCACTTGATAACTGTTTTTGCTAAAATCTTGGACAAAAAATTTGCAAATAACAAATGAAATCTACTGCAATCATAACTAACTTATAAGGATACCAAAATTATTTCATTGCAAGAAATTAACACGAGAGTGTTGATTAATCAATTTATTTTTATGAAATCTAACTGGCTCACATCTGTTAGCTCTATTTCTGTCCTGGGGATTTTTGCTGATATTAAATGATCACCTTTTTACCTCAATAGACGTGCTTAAGATTCCCTTAATCACTTAACTTGCATATCTCTTTGAATATTGATTATGGCAAATTATGATTTATCTTCAAATGCTGAGAAATATCGAACAGTTATCCTATGGCAAGGGAAGTCTTATCTTCACGTCTTATCCTCATGTCTAGTCTTGGTTTGGATGTTTTGTAGTTGGATTTGTTCTGTTGTTCATATTGAATTGATAAAGTTATAGTTATAGCGATGATTAATTTGATGGCAGACAACAGTTAACTTAATTAATGGAACTTGTAGCTAAGACCCGAAATACTTGTAAACCGATCACCAAGACTCACCAATAATCTGAAGCTTAAGAGCCACATTTTTTTTCTCCAACCAAGTAATGAAACCTATTTCTCCAAATGAATCTATGGCTTAGATGTTGGTCACAAATCAAGGAAATGACGTAGTTCTTCTATTCAGGAATAATTACATTTGGATATATGATTAGGTTAGTATTTCTATAGCAATGGCATATAATTAATAATTTTGCTATGAAATGATGAGAAATATTAGGACAAATATCGTGGTATAAGTGTGTTTTTAAGTACGATTAAAATATATTGTTAATCATAATTATCTGTTAATGAGAAAAGGTAATGTATAAGATATATTATATTAATCAATAAATTTCTAAGAGGAAATTGACCAGCAGTATATATAAGTTACTAACCTTGCAGTATTCTTAACCCCTTTTTTGTGTCAAATTATTTTAGAGGAACCAAGATGCGGTATATACCTCCTATGACATTTATTTTCAAATCTTTAAGCCATTACCATCTTGGCAAAAAAACGAATCATACATCAAATGAGAAAAATAAATTATTTTTAAAAAAGTGTATGCTTAATCGGCCGTGTAAAAACTGTTTATTTTAACGCGAATAGAAAAATAAACATAATAATATTTTTGAGTACAATAAATAGTGTAAAAAACTTAAAACTTTTGAAGTTCAAATGAAATAAATAATAACAACAATACAGAAAAATCTGGTTGAATTCATATCACAAGTAAATACACGTCTAATTATTCTTTACTCAAAGTGTGGATTACATTCAGAGAGATACTTGTTTGTGAGCGGAATACTGTTTTGTTTTTAGGTTGCAATTAACTTTGAATAGGTTTTCTCACACCTATTATTATGTCAGTGGAAAGTTAATAGATTGATTGATTTGAGCGAGGTGTGAAAATATGTAAACTTACAGAGATAATAAGCTTTATTAGGGTATTTGTTGTTTTAAAGGTACTCGCAGTCTAAATTGTTTATAAATGAATATGTTTTTGTTTGATGTAACAGGGGATTTGTTTACTGTCTTTGTTTTGGTGTGATGAAGAATTTAAGGAATTATGATTTTCTTTGTTTTATTTTTTATTATAAAAGTTCAGTTTGACCGTGCGAAAAATATTGTTTTTAAGAGAGTTGGTGTCTGCAAAGATTTTTTTGTTCGTTCTGTTTTTCATCATATCGAAAATGCTGAAGAAAATAGGATTGCCTTTGACATTGGTTCATTTTGTGATTTGAAAGATCATAGTTTTTTGTTTTTTGAACATTGTTTTCCGATTTATGCAAAAAGTATGATGGAACAATAGAATTGTTTGATAATGTAGGGGCGACGACACATTTTTTTTCTGGGGGGGGGGCGGCTGGCGTTTAAGGGGCCTTATCCACTAGAGCAAGGGCCCTTCTGATATGAAGAGGGCCCTGATTAGTTCTTTAAGTTCACAAAATAGAAGTTTGTTAGAGGCCCCTGAACATAGTCAAAGGCAGTATTATTATTGTCATTGACCAATATAAGGCTACTCTTTTGTGAATGAAGAATATTAGAATTTTTCTTTACGATTCGGAGGAAAGAAGATCTTTTGGGGCCCGCGAAAGCTTCATCAAAATTGTGGGAGGCCATGCCCCCCTGCCCCCCCCCCGGTGTCGTCTGCCCTGTTTATGTGTCCTTTTCTAGTCCTTGTTATGACCAGGAAAACCCCCATTAGATTTTTGAATCGGTGGCTTCAGACTAGAGCACACAGTTTTGTTAATATTGGTCCAATATCTGAAAAACTGACCGTTTTACCAGAAAACTTGCCTGGTTAGTTGGGTATTTTTTACTGTCATGATATGGAATGGAGATATCAAATAGATAATATTTATGAATATTTGTCTGATACAAGGTCTTCTTCAAAATGAAGCAGAAATAGAGTTTATTTGTAGCTGAAAATCAGCTTTTAAAACAAGCTACAGTCATTTTACGTAGAAAAGCTACAGAGATTTCCCCTTGCTCACATTGAGTATTTCTTACTTAATTTCATGTTTTTCAAGCAAGATGTATCAAAAAATCAGTTTTGAACAAGCCAGTGATGGAAAGAAAGAAAATTTATGTTGCCAGGGAAAATATACAAGATCCATTTTTATGCAAGAGAAGTGCCCGGAGCTTGCTGTTTGTGTCAGCTGGGGGTTTGAGTGCGCTCTAAAACTTTTGTGTTTTGTCTTTTGGCAGCTATTTGTAAGAGTTTCCTCTCCTAAATCTAGAAAATATTTAACCGGTTTTTTTTTTAATCTTGGCGTCAGTTTTTATCGATCACTGGCTGGTATTTTTATCACTGCAAGATAAACAGTCATTTTACGTAGAAAAGATACAGAGATTTACCCCAGCTCATATTGGGTATTTCTTACTCAATTCCATGTCATGATAAACACATAGATGTTTTTCAGTACTGAATACTAAAAACAGGGCATCAATCGTTCGTATGAAGAAAACTTGATGGTAAATAATTAACAGGCTAATGTTTTCTTACTAAAAACATTAAATATAAAACCATCATTAATTTATGTTAATTATGCAAATATGTTTATGATTATCGCCCTTTCATTCTCGAGGACTTGTCTCGCTCAGCCAGACGATAAGGAACAGACTTTAAAGTAAAATTCTTGACGGTTATAAATAATTAATGAGCTATGTATCTGGTGACGTGGATTTCACCGGTTCATATTTTGGCCACAATTTATGTCCCCACCTTTCTGCTCTTTTTGCTCTTTGTTATCACAATAATTCACTTGGCTCTCTTTAGCCCAGGTTAGTCTAGTTCTTTTCGTTTTCTACTATTTGCAACGCTTCTACATCATATTCAAGAAAAATTGTAAACAATTGGAAAACTCTCATTGATAATAAGATTGAGTTTAAAAAGAAACATTTAGTAAGTTGTGTATTTTCAAATCAGTACATTAACCAGTCCGATATTACTTTAAAAATAGACTCTATAGATTCACAAATGCAGTAAATTTAGTTTTTTGGTTGCCAAATGATTTTACCTTGAAATTGTTTACTTTTAGGTGAGCTGTGAAGTGATGTCTAAGGACTAGGACTAGTTATTACAAATTCTTGATCAGGCTGATCGGCAGTGATCGTTTTTTGTCCGATCAATTTGAATTTAATCAGATCAAGTTAATCGACATAACCCGGTTCTCTCTCATCACTTGAATTTGTAAACATTTTGACTCCCCGACTGTGGCCTTCGTAAGAGCGATGTGAAGTATAAACACACTAGAAATAGACACACACACATACACACGTGAAACTCGTGACGTAAGCTATGGTAAATCTTTGTTAGGCATAATCCTACTACCTTTTTAACCCAAAACGCAGGAATAACACAATTTTATTTTCTTAACGTTTTCGCACTAACGTGCTTTTTCAAAGAAATATATCAAGTAATGATTACAAAAGAAAATGAAGATAAAACAAAGCAAACTGACGTCACGTTATCATGTCATCACGTCAATGTCGTGTTATCGTAACTCGTGGTAGCTTGACGTACAACCATTCTTTTCTTGAATTGAGGGTTTCGTCATCATCTAATTCGTTTATGAGAACGGCTTCTTTATATGTTTTAATGCTAATTCATAACATTATCTGTATTTGCTTTTTCAGTCTGTTCGTCATCTTGCGGGGATGTACATCGGTGTACGCAAAGGAAACACATGACCGGGATAAAGGGGTCATTGAACCCGTTCTCCCCGATCTGACAGTGGTACGAGGTTCGAAAGAAAGGGCAAGATTCGGAATCGAACTCTGCACACTGTGTAAGTAATTTAATTCATCTTATTGGCTTTACTTTTCCCGTCTATTTATTCAACCTGGAAATTGCATAAATGCATTATGAGGAGTACTAATATTTTATGCCACCATCCCTAATGAAAGGACATTTGAGTTTAAGGGGTCAGAAAAGTGTTAAAATTGACGTTTTATAAAAAGAGAGTATAGAGTGCATAGCACGTGGACTGACTAAGGGGTCTTTTCAAAAAGGTTTTCATTTTTAAACAATTTATCACTTTTCTTTATACCTCTTTTAGATAATTGCAAATATCAGGCCATGAAATAACGACGAATTTGCTGCCGGATATCTGTTCCGACAGAAGGAAATTTATGCCATACGTTGTGAGCCCAGATCCAAAGGTTTTCTAAAAATTGTAATTTAAATGCGTCTTTTTGACCCAATTTCGGCTCTCTAACCCACGGCCAGCAAAATGACACTGCCTGGTATGTTACATCGGATGGGTTAATATATCAACAACGGCGCAAGATGTAAACTTTAATTTCACACACATGATCATATGACTGGTTAGGGTAGGGGTCTCATACCAAAAATAAAAAGGATTCGGGGAAAATATAGTTTCTTTTTTCCACTAAATATAATTTAGCCGCTTCATTTCTAATCAAATTCATCATTAGTGGGGTTCAAGATGATTATTCTTAACTTTTTTGGCCAAATCTATCCTGACGTATTCTAAGCATATTCTTAGTAAACACATCCTGTACATAACAAAACTAAGTAAAAAAAATTAAAAAAATTAACGCAAATTCAAGATGTCATATTTCACCTTGGATATTCTCATAAAAAAGGTTTTATATGTACACTATATTCTCTATTTACTGTCACATTTTTTCTTCTTTCTTCTTACCTTAATAATGGCGAATCTCCATCTAAATTGGGATTTTACAGCAGGATAATCAGGCAGGGGGTGAACATAGGCCTTTGATAAACTCTTAACTGAAAAACAGGAGGATAGCAAATGTAGGTGTTCCTTCTAGCTTATTATGTGGGCTTATATTCGTGTTTGTATTATCTTTTATATTTCATCGAATATATGTTTTCATCAGAATAAGATGAAATTACTGGCGATTTTGCAAACTCTGTGTTTCACACGACAACGTACTGATAAAAAGGGAAGAAGTATATGTTGTTTTTATTTTAATTGTAATAGTTGACTGGAGAGATCTTCGCCTATCTTTTATCTTTTGCCATTTTTGTAAGGAATTGTCATTCTGTGTCGTCAATAGCAGATGAGGACATTTTTAACGAATGTTCCGACTGAAAGATTAAATCTTTATTTTGCAAATTTTAAATCACGAGCAAAAGAATGAAAAATATTAGTTGAAAAATTCTATTTTTTTGGAAATGGCGTTTATTTTGTCTGTATTTCTTAGTCTTTAAAGACATATTAAGACACTGTTTCTTTTTTATAAGAATTACATAATTCGAGCTAAGCCTTGTGATTCTT